>VXBX01005247.1:1121358-1162124 GCA_013400415.1 Scytalopus superciliaris | reverse complement strand
CGAGCGGCCTCTTCTGTCGGCAGTGACTGCCCCCCCCCCCCCCGCCCCGGGTCCTGCGAACGTTCCTTAAAGGTTTTAATTTAACCACCGTAATGCAGTGCTGAAGGATAAAAGAAAAGGAGCGCCCGCCAAAGATTAGCAAAACAAAAGCCAACGAGTGGGAGGCAGATGCCGAAGCCCAGGGGAAAGGTTTGGCTTCGGCGGGATTGCCTCCGGAGCCGGCACTGCAGCCAGCAACTGGAAAAAGCGCTTCCCAGTGTTTAGAACTGGAACAGAAGAGATGGCCACTGACTGGTTTGAAAAGCAGGCAAACATTATCCACAAGAAGTTATCTGAGCTATAAAGGTCATGAGCTACTGAAGCAAAAGCCATGCTACCTGGACTGTGCATAGGGGTATGGAGATGTTATATTTAAAACACTTTCATAGTCACTTGGAAAAGTGGGAAAGGATAAGCAAACTTGGAAGAAGAAATTCATCTCCCAAAGGTGGAGAATGTGGGCATTTGTGCAACAGGAGGGAATTCACAGGGCTTTCTGCCAAAAGATTTACTTATACTGGTAGAGATAAGGGACAGTTAATGAATGAAATGTGACTATTAGCACAAAGAAAGAAGTCCTAGATTTGTGTCATAGAATTACAGCATCACACCATCTTTCACATTTCATTCAAGGCAAGCAAGGTTCAGGATAAAACTAGAAAAGCAATCTGAGGTAAAGGAAGATGGGAGATGAAACACTGGACAGCACAGAGCTCATCTGCTGAGCATTTGGATCTCATTTTGAACCCTCTGTTCTTGTTTGTGATTGCCAGCAACTGAGTGGTAAAACACCTTGGTAGAAACCTTACTGTGAGAAATGCCCTGAAACCACAACTTGAAATTCAGTGTGGTACTTACTGAACTGCTATATCTGAATACTGTCAATTTTTAAGGGGAGATTACAAAGAAACTTTCACTTCAAATACAGATTTGTTGTACACTTTGTATTTCAGTCTTACCTTTATTACAAGATGCATCTATGTGCATAGATAAAGTTTGCCTGAACTTTTGAGTGACTTGAAATCCAAATACTAACCATGGAACTAGTTATATTTATTCCAAATAGACCTGGCTATTCGCTGTATCACTAACAGTCTTCAGGGTAAATGAGGATTTGTTGGTGACATACCACTCCAGTGAGATGGTTTTTGAAAATTTATAAGGCCTTTGGTGTTGATATCCCCCAGTTCTTACTGCCTGTCTGCAGTGAGATAACAGCTCTGTCATCCAATCTGGTGCTCCAGGCCTTTAACTGGGGAGTGGGCAAACTCGTTACAGACCCCAAAGGACCTGAAGTACTTCAATTGCCCTCCCAGCACCAACTGTCCAAGCCATCCAGGGTCTTCCTCTGTGCAGGACTACAGATACTCAACACAGAGCATCTCTTTTGTCCCAAAAAGCTGTCCAGTGCATTCTATATCTGAAGATAATTTAGGTAGGAGTAAGCCATTCTAACAGGTTTTGAAGCTTTCACTTGTTAGTGTTTAAACTAATTTCTAAGAAACTATGATTGAAAAGACAAAACCATGTTCAATCCACTGGCCTACAGTGACATTTCTTAAACTTCTCCCTTTGTCATTTGGTGCTGGAGACAGAACTCCTGGCTGGATATCCTGGTCCCTGACAATCCCCATGGCTTCTAATTCAGCACAGCATCAGAAGTGAAACATCAACTGCACCCTACACTGATAAACAACTTCAATTTTACAGACACCTAAGGCTTAAAAATGTATATACACATACAGAAACAACAACTTTTTTGTTAAATATTGATTTAAACAGATGTATTCACTATTTTCTTGTGGTTCCTCATAGATTCTTGATGTTTACATACAGCAAAGGCAAACCTTTTCATCATAGAAGGGATTTTACCGCACCTTTTGCTTAAATGTAGATTTTGCAGAGTGGGGCTTTGGAAGATACTGGTGTAATCTGTCACTTACACTAACAATTTTCTTGTGAGTCTATGCTGGGTATCCCATAGGGAAGCCAAAGACTTTGAGGATAGATAGTACACGTAACAGTCACCAATAAAATGATGGATAATGCATGTTTATAATTGGAAATTTAAACTGCTCAAGACACATACTCTAGTGACTGTGGGAGACAGTGACCTTTCCTACACAAGCTACACATAATCATAGGAAATGATTACAGAAAGCCAATCTTATATTTGGCCAATTCTAACTAATATCCAGGGGAAATTAATGAAAACAAAGCTATGAACCACACTCAAAGAGGAGAGTCTATGAATGGGTAAAGGGGGTGTGGAAGGCTGGCATTATTCCCTGATGAGCAGGCTGCTGCCCACTGATTCTTGGGAAGAAGCTAGAGGGGGAAAACCCTACAGTGTCACAGATAAAACAGATGTGAGAGCTTTCAGCTAAAAATCACTGGAGGGACACCAACAAAATTAAGTAGTATAGGACAGTACATATGGTTAAACTAAAATCAAATTGACTTCTTATGTGAAATAACGGAGACCATTAAAGAAAGGTCTGGGTGGAACAAATCTGTGAAAAATTAATGACTCTGTAATTAGCAAACTTTCTTCCTGACTCATGAAATAATTGAATGCTACAAATTGATACAGTGTTAGTCCAAATTAAATTAATTGTAACTGAAGAGAAGATAAAATTCTGAAACCATTTGCTTTGAACTTACTTAGCTTTAGCTATGAACAATAACCTGTTCAACAAAGGACCTGATATCCCTGGTAATTTTTAATTAAATAATAAAACTGACATTGTAATGTTTTATTTCTAGAGATGCCCTGGTAGTGTGGCATTTTTAAATGCCCTCTTAAGAGGTAGAGAGGGCTGAACTACAACTGAAGGGGCAGGATGCAGGTTCTGGCAACAGAAACAGCGTGTGTTCCTGAAGTGATCATTCTCACAACTGTTAATTCTGGGGTGGTTTAAAAGGTGGAGAAACACTTCTAGCACAAGCAGTGTGAGGTTTCAATGCTAAATGGTCTCCATGTACATATCAATACATTTGACTCATTTTTACCCATGAAGCTTTTTGTTTCCAAATAAAGAAATGAATATGTTGCTAAGATTAAATTGGAAAGCAGCAAACTCTGGCAATATGCCCCCATGATTAATTATTTAGTAGAACATTTGGTCATATGGGCATGCCCAGAGCCACTTCATTCAGAGAGAGATTGATGACATTAATAACAAGGTGATCAAGGGTATAGTGGAAAATTTATCACCACTTGACACAGTTCAGCTTTGTTAATGCTTGAGTACTTCTTTAAATTCCTAGCTTGTATTTTCTCATCCCACAGATCTGTTGCCAAATCACTGTGATAAATCACAGTGTCATTCAGGTATTAATAGTACAATAGCCCCCAAAACCTGAAATTTCCAACTCGGCGAAAGCATGTAAACAGGTTAGGATCTGTGAAACAGGCTGCAAGGCAAGCTCTGCAACACCACCGCCCTGGAACTGCCATGCTGTGAGAAATTGTGTCACCCACGGAAAATCAGAGGAAGGATTAAAAATAGAATTTATTTCTGCTCTTGAACTTTCTTGCTCAAAAAGCCGCCTGTCATTTTCTAGGCCAGCGAAACGTTACAGTGGAGCCGACAATGCCAAAGGCAGCCAAGAGCAATCAAATCACAAACAATGAATGGTGACTTGAGCCTGCAGCAAAAAGGTGATCCCTGTGGGCTCCAAAGACGGTGGTGTCTTGAGAATATTACAATGTGATTTGATCATCTAATAGACTGTAAAAACATCCAAGACCAGGTCTAAGTCCCTATGTCTGAGCCTTCCATACTGCCTGTACCCCAGACTGAGCTCCCTCCCAACTTTCTCTGTTTCTCCTTGGGCATGGATGTGCTGGGCTGGCTGCAATCCAGTCCACTGATGCCCCTTCCAGCCTTGGCACAGCACAGATATAAGAGTTGCTTCCTCATTCAAGCAGCACTGAGCACAGAGCCCTTTTGCTTTTTAGACCACCATAGCAAGACTCATGAGGTTTGTCTGGATTACCCTGCATGTACCTGATACTTGAGAAGGAAGGATAAAAGGCACTTCCCAAGACAGACTTGCTTTCTTTTCTACAATTCTGAATAAACATGGTAAAGCAGTACTGTTACAGGTAGAGCTGGCAGTTATAAACCCTGAAATGTGACAGCAAGTGGCTAAAACAATCCAAGAGTGCTTTCCTTCTGCAGCAGGTGAAGGCTGCAAAGGCTTCCAATAGTTTGCTTTTAGTTAATGGGCTTTGTTTAGTCAATTACTGTGCAATGTTTTCATAAAACAATACCATTTTACTCTCTTAAGATTTGAACCAGGAAACAAATATGGCCAAGGTTTTCCAAAACAGAAGCTTAAATTTGGGTTCTTCTGTGATTTGGATATTTGGAGTTATTTGAGAAAATTGAGGTAAACAACTACATATTTGGCAGCTTGAGAAATACCATAACTGAAATGGGTGCCCAAATTACCCAAGATGAATTCTGTGACACTTCAAAAGAATGGCTTTCAGTGTGTTTTCTAGAGGAAGGAACAGCATCTTCCATCCACCAGAGGTATGGAAAGGAAGCCATTCCATCCATTTCACTAAGCTCAACTAGGGAATTCTTCAAAAAATCAGGGATGTAGTAGAGGTGCCTGATTTCACAGGCTGAGCTGGTCCCTGCCTGGCTGTCTGCTGGTTGATACCTACAAGACAATGCTTTGTGGCTTGTCCTGTTTAGTGCCATTTGCCTATCACACTTCTGCAGAGCACTTTGGAGACACTGCAGCTATGCAGGAGTGGAGTAGTGGCCATGCTGGTAGCAGAGTGGAGGGTGTAAAAAAATTGAGCTATTTCCTTAAAAGCCTCATTTGTGACAGTTGTACATGTGTACAACCAAGGATTATTTGGGGGTTTATATGTCCATGGGTTCTTCTGGGAAATGCTGAGCTGAATGTCAGGTCTGCTCTATTAAACATTTACATTGTTCCTTACTGATTTCATCATATAATCCATATAACCTACTGCTTAAGGGAACCCTTGCTCTCCAAATTAGTCCTCAGTAATAATAAGAGGAGGGTTATTTAAGTTTTGACTGATGGACATACTCCTTTGCTTCATAGCAATTACTCAGGGATTGAAAATCTGCTATCAGAAACAGCAGACAGTGGAATAGAATTTCTCTAGCAGCTAGGTTTTATATGCTTAAGAGAGTAACTGTATGTTAAATGAAGTAATTGCCAAATTCAATACATTTTAAGCCTATCCAACTGCAATACTAGAGAAAGAGATCACTGATTAAAAAAATTCTAAATTAAATTCTTACATTCTAAATATACTACATTCTAAATTAAATGCTTACATACACTAAACATTCCATTCTATACCATGAAAACATATTAGAAAACATATTAGAAGCATATAGAACTGAGAACTTGCAATAACAAATACAATCAGAAAATATAAAGGCAATAAGAAGAAAATACACATAGCAAAAAGGCAGGAGGACCTAAGAGTAAGGTCTCATTCAGGAATTCAGAGCTGAAGGTGCACTAATGAAAGTATGATTTTATAATCCTCCTACATCTTGGCATTATTCTGAAGTAAATCTACGAAGGCATAAATAACTGAAGACAGTGTGATCTCTTTGATGATTAAAGTGATACAACACTGAGTTCAGATATAGAGTGGTCTGGGTTTAGGGAAACTAGGCCAGTGGTAGCTGGGAGCACTTAGAGCATTCACCCTCACCTGACACAGGAAAGGTCTAAGGATTAGAAGGATTAAGCTTAAGGAAGACAGTTCATGCGTGAGGAAGACTACAACCACGCTTGCTTAACAACACACAAAGAGAACGGCTGCACACCATGATCTGCATCACTGCAAAGTGGTTACTTACCACCTAATGGAACATATGTGTGTTCTTCAAGACAGTGCATTCTGTACCTCTTCACTTCTCTGATATTTCAGAGACAAGAGTGTTTCTGAGAAATGAAAGTGGAATATATGCAAATGTATGTGAAAATGTGAAAAAAACAAATGCTTTGCATGTGCTGAGAATATTTTTAAGGGATAGCTCCCCTAAATCTTTCCCATAGGAGACCAAAACTCTGTTACATTTGCAGGAGAACACTGTCATTTAAAGAAGATTTAAATCCTGAAAGGGTGGTCCAAGCTTGAACACAAGCAGCATTTGCTCCTGAATACTGTATGCTGGACTTTCCTGGAGACAACACATGCCAAGAATTTCTAACCCCAGTCCAAACAAGTCAGTACCTCTGGCAAGGTGATGAACATGAATTTATCCTCTCAAACTACAAATCACTCACAAAATATATTTGGGGCTGGTCCTTTCCAGCCATTTAAGTTACTTTGGCAATATGCTCAGTACTGGGTGTGAACAAGGACCATTGCAGTCCTGTGCAGCCAGGACAACAGCTGAAAATGCCACAATGCAGGTGTTCACAGGGAGCCCTCCTACAAACACAAATTTTGGGGGGTTAGTACATTAAGTTTCCACACATGCCAGCTTGGGAAAAATTGAACATACGTTAGCTGGAGATCACCTAGTTACTAATTGCAATATTTTTTAATTGTACCTGAACTTTGTTTAGTGCTATTTTTGTTGTTCTAAAGGAATTTTGTCTCATCTAATTCTCTACTTGAGACAAAAGCCTGGAATTTTAAATCACAGTCATTAGCACAGCTCACCAAGGTCATGCTCTCACATAACCTGTTTTGCTCCTGGAAGACAATTCTGAGAGCTCAACTGCATGCACTGAGTCAGCTCCATTTTCTTCCAGAATAGGATGTTAATACAGCAACAGCATTATGTTTTTTCTTGAAGCAAAGTATTACTGTTCACCAGGGGAGGGTATGGCAATAATTGCTTCTTATGTAAACAAGCAGAAATGAAAAATGTTTTCTGGAAACTTAGATAAAAGTCTTGTCAATTACTTGGCGAGATGCATGGATGCAAAATCTCAGACCTGATAAATATTGTCACTATATGCTTAAAGTTCTGTTTCATCTCTTATGTTAAAGGAATAAGAGCAATAGTTTGTAGTACATGGATGTGTTAGAATTGTCTGCAAACTATAGGGCTGGCTTAGCACACAGTATTCTTAGAATACATTAGAGCATGATTTTTTCCAAGATTTTAAGTCTGTAATAGACAATTAGACTACTCAGCTGACACTGTAATTATCATGCTATAAAGGTAATAGTGAATAATGAATGGTGCTACTGAAAGTATATTGTGGAATAACTGATTAATGTGTGAAATCTGAATGCTTTTAGGATATGATCAGCTAGAAAAACTGTCATTTGCTTTGTTCCATCTGAGGCAAACAAAGCATGATACAAACTATTAAGAACTAATACTTATTAAACTTACTTTAAAAAGCTTTAAACTCCCCTTATTACTTCTTTAAAAATAAGGAAGTGCAAGGGATACCAGATTTTATAGCAATATCAAGTTTTCTCTGACTATCTCAAAGGAAAAACTTCTGGAAAAAAGCTGTTTAACTGACCCATCTTTATTTCTATCCTTAACAGTTTGCAACACCAAGTCATGAAGCCCTTTATAGTTTTTTATTACTTCATTCATCCTCTCCTCAGTACCCAACACTGAAGGTAACAATCAGCATCATAATCATTACACTGTCAAAAGAACAGTTACTTTTTTAAGCAAGTAAAAAACCCAGCTTGGAGTTTGATTTTAGAAATTCATTGGTACTATTTTGCAAACATGCAATACCACAGTGTGGAACAGATTACACCCCATCACCCTTATTTAATGGTTTGATATCGTATTTAGTGGTATCTTTTGCCTGGGGGAATACTAAATAGCCAGAGTCTTAATTCTAAGGCATTAAATGATCTCCCAACCTGCTCAAAGCACCACTCCCAAAGTACTTCTAGCCCTCCAAGTCAGCCTTGGGGAACCCATGGTTTTCTTATGTTTCATTTACCAGAGACAAGTACAAAATGAAAGCAGTCTCCACCTAAAAAAAATCCCAGCAAATAAGACATCAGTGTTTCTATAAACAACATTTGAAATCTTGACAGGCTCCGAGTCCAGAGTGCAAAGGATGAATACTAGATTTGCTATTGTAATTTTTAAGATCTTCTATGAAGTTTTGGGGTTTTTTTTAGATTGAGGCTTACAGTGTGACTTTCAAGAGACACTTGTTGCCTGCAGAATCCAGTTCTTGGTTTAGGAAATATATGTGTGTGTGTGTGTGTGTGTGTGCTATGATATCATGGGTTGGATATCCTAAGTTCCAAAAAAATCATGTTTGAGGTGCCAGCTGCAGAGCAGCCCAACTGTGGCCAGCTGGAAATGCAGGAAGGAGAACTTCTGGTATTTCAAGAGGAAGACGTTATATTTCAATGACAGCTCTTTTAAGAGCACAACAAAACTGGCACCAGGGCAGGGCAGGCCAATGCACATGTAATCCCCCTGTTGAATTAAATATTTGGGTCCTGTCAAAGTTCTGATTTTTGCCTTTCTGCAAGAACTGTAGTGATCATGTACAACTTTATCTGGAGCAGGCTGTTGCCAGCACATGACTTGCATGTTCCAACTCAGCTGCTGTGACTCCTGCTCTCCATTGTCTTCATCGCTTGTTGTGGTACATGGAGCACAGCCCTTGATCTTACAGCAGTTGAGCTAGACTAGGATCAAAGTCTAGAGGCTGGCAAATTAGCCTGTGAGACTCCAGCAACGAGGAAAAGGCCTTTTCATACTTGGAAAACAACACACATACTTCTACTGCCATGTAACTAAAAGCATAGTTATGGTTAGACACATGATGAGTAACAAGGATACAGATTACTTGAGTGCATGGAGATGTGTTCACATAACCCAAAATGCTGACAGTGCCAGGATTCATCACTTGCTGTTAATGACACCTCCCCCTACATGCTTTTATTTTTCCATCATGAGCTAAAATTTCAAAATGTGGCACCATGAGCTAGTTATGGATGTCCTGAAGTGACAAGCAAGTGGTTATTCACAGAAAGACAGATATATTTTTTGAAAATGGGAAGTTCACACATCTGTATCTTATTTTGTCGCCCCTACTTCTGGTAACAGGCTCTTCACATGACAAATTTAGTGATCACCTCTCACCAAGCTGCATTCTCTGCCCCTTAGCCCAGGTAGGTGGTGGCTGACAGCTTCTTCTGAGATGAGACAGGCAGGGGAGTTAAAACTCAACCAGGTCCTTCAAGCCTTGGTGGGCCAGAGCAGCTCTTGATCTTGATTTTCATTCAGTCCTTCAGTGGGTGATGAGGAAGACAGGATAGCAGGCCCTTGATGTCATTTGCAGTAGTAATTCCGGGACCTGCAGCCAGTGTTGGCAGGATGACAATTCTCACTGGGATCAGTGGAGGCACTGCTGCTCCCCAAAGCCAGTTATTTTAAGTCACATCTAAACAAGGAATTATGAGCTTAAGATCAGCCTTTCTCCCCTGCAGCAGGTTCAATTAGATGCAATACTTGGTAACTAAAAGGCAAAATCACATCCCTCTCTGTTGAGCCAGACTGCTGTTGGCTTCAGTGGGTTTTGGCTCCTGCTGAACTGAAGAATTCACAGGCTGGCCATAGGTATGTGGGTAAATACCTGGGAGGCTGACATGCCCTGTGTGTGTGTTTTTGTCAGTGGATACCAGCAAAGGGGGCACAGCAGCCTCATTTCAGACATTTCTCTGTGTGTTAATGACTGACATCCTTGCCTGCAGGAGGGCAAGTGACTCTGCACCATTTCTTATACCACTTGCCTGGCACCACCTCATTTTCCAGTGGTGGTTATTTGCCTTCTCTCTTACTCATCTCCTGAGCAAAAATAAACAAACACACCACCAAAAACCACCACTGGACTCTACAATTCACAGCCTGCCCCATACATGCTCATTTCCCTTCTCCCCTCCACACTTTGCATTTTCCATGGCTGTTTTCTCCCCCAACCATTGTGTACTTAGTGGCAGGATATCTGCACCAGGAGTTTGCATCACCACTATAATACAAGCAGAAACTAAAAGCCCATTTCAGACAAGGTCTGAGAAGCATGAAGAGGCTTGCAATAAGGAAAAGAGACCAAAAATGCTCTTAACATATCTGTGTTTTTTCTTATGAAAACATCCTATGGGGTTGTTTGTTTAATCCATTGCTAGGTCCCTATACAGTATTATTACTCATTAAGGAAAAAGATTTACATACCAAAACAAAAATACAACCAAATTCCAATCTGTTTACCTTTGCCAGGTCTAGGTCAGGAAACCTCTTGCTGGGCTGTGGGGCAAAGCACCTGCCAGGGCCATCAGCAGACATTTATATTAGAGACACCCCTGGGCAGTGACAGCCAGCTCCAAAGAGAGAACACTAGACCCTCCTTTTCTCACTGCTGAATTAAAAACAGCACGAGTAAATCCCCTTCCCCACAAGTCAGAGCATTTCTGTTAACACCTGTTGGATAAAGACCTCACTCTGTGTCCAAATACCTCTGGCGCTCAGGCAGGTGCAGATCCAGGGGTGACTCTCATGTCTTACTGAAATCCATGGCATGGCTCCTCAGCTTCCTTGCAGTGTTGCCAGCCCACATCGGGGGCTGTGGCTCCCCCAAGCTTCTCCTCCAGGAGGGGTGATGCCTGGGAACCCCTGCTCGGCTGCTGTGCCCTGAGCCCCAGTCAGCCCCCTCAGCTCCTCCAGCTCCTCTGGGTACAGCTGTCTTCCCAGCCAGGTTTCTGAAAATGATTCAGTTTAGGGAATAAGCAAAATGGAGCTTCCTCCCTGGGGGAGAGGATGAGCAGCAGGTGAGCAGTGGGAATACCAGCAACCTGCTGTCACAGCCCAAGACTGTCATTACCTTACATTGCATGTAATTAAGGCAGCGATTCAGCCACGCTGAATTGATTTCCTCATTCACTTGCTCTTATCAGAGGGGAATGATCTGAAAGCAGCTGAAATTGTGGCATGGGGTCACCTAGCTACACATGGGCTTCAGCTGTGGAGTCAGATTTGCACTCTTCAGACTTAAAACCAGAAAACCTCCATCCAGATCCCCTCTCTAGTTTTTTGTGCCTATTTCTTCAATTGCAAGGATTTGTTTGAAATTGATGAACCAGGACATTTTTGAGGTATCTGAGCAGGACAGAAATCCTGGTAAATTTTGTGTATATATACATTTTGAAAGGTTTCACTTAATTTCATCAATATTGCTGTACTAAGTGCAGTGGTTTTGAGAATTCAGGTATGTACTCCATGTAAAAAGGTGGAACAAGCTTAGGACCAATGATGAGAGTGGTGATGGAACTAAAGCAGTTTGAAAAAAAACAAACCTTCCATTCAATATTAATTTGATCTGGGCTATTGTAGAGCAATGACAGCCCTCAGATTGCTTCATACCCCAGTAAGTTAGATTTCAGTGCTTCATGAGGGAATTAAGAAAACTCATGGAAAGAAAAGCCATCATTCAAAACTTCTAACAGATAATAAGAAATTAGCTACAGAAAGTTCTGTCATTTTATTACATACATGCACACATATGCATATAGAACTGCTTATTTACCTGTTAATTAACTTCTTATATCTCCCATCCTTTGTAGCTCCTTTGCTGTGAGCCCTTAACCAAAATTTAGGGGTGACTGCACAGCCCTTTTCAAACCTTCTTTCTAATTCTTTCTATTTCAAAGGTTTATAAATTATTAAAATAGCAGATCTAGCTAACTGTGCTGTAGAGAAATGATGTTTTACCTAAACTCAGACTGCCTTTTTAACAATACTATTTATTTCAATATCTGATTGCCAGTGAACACGCAATGGAAAGCTGTTTTTTCTGTTGAAAATTTAATTGAAGGTTATCCCAAGTGAAAATAAAAGCCCTTATCAGCACTGGCATTACATCAAATGTCTGTCCTAGTGCATTACAGAGGTACCTCTGTACTATTCATGATCAGAGAAAAGATTAAGTGATACAGAGAGTTGGCTGGTGCTTTTTAAATAAATTCTGGCAACAGGGTTACAGCTCTGGACAGTGGCCAAGAGTACAGTTTTCATGTGCAATTAAGGGTATAGCTTAAAACAGAGAAGGAATCAAATCCTCTTCTGCAGCCAGGGGTGGAGAGGGGACAAGTCAGCAGGTGGCCATGCTGGAGCCCCAGAACCATGACTGGGGACAGTTGTACATTCTACTCCAATTAATTTTCATATTCTTTTTTTTTTAGTGCAAGTGATTAAAAGCACAGCTGTCCATCTGCAGTGCCCAATGACAGCTGGTTTTGCTTTCTCACAGATTAAATAAAGACAATCAGTCTCCATAGCCCACTGAGACCACTTCCCATTGATGTCAGCGCCTGGCTCATTCCCATTCTCACTCCACTCTTTGCCTGGGAGCAGCAGGTGACTCCAGTGGGACACCACCGTGGCAAGGACAATCTAGACCAAGCTAAGGAAGCTGTGCCTGACTGCTTCTCAACCACCACAGGGCAGAGCAACCCTACCATGGCATAGATGGGGTCAGGAGTGGCATCAAGCTGAGCAGGAACTGTGAATGAAGCAGAAAACATTGTACCCAACAGCCTGGCCTTTGAGGAGCATCCTAAATCTCAGCACACAGATGAAATTATGCCCTTTTATAAATAGCACTTTGCCTTAAGCAAAGAGGTTGTGTTTATATCAGAAGGTGTCACAGGGGCCCTGCAATACAAATTTTCCTTGGAAGCAGAAGCAGGGGTTTTTTTGATGCAACTGTGTAAAGCATGCAATGGTGTGTGATTAACAATTTTACATCGAAAGAGTCAGTTTCATGGTTTTCCCTATTTTTTGTGTCTCTTACCATCTTGCACTGTAAAATCTTAGACAATGAATGCAGTCAAGCAATGTTAGAAGAATATTTTTCTAATACTGAAATGATACATCACATATGTTAGTAAAATTTGTAATAATGCCACAGAAATATAACGCATGTTATTAAACATTATTATCCAGGTGCCACCATGAAGGACTGGAGACAAACAAACACTTTTAGAACTGGAGATTTCCATGCAGATATCCAAACCAGTTACCTTTTTCCTGGTTACCTTTCCCATTTAACATGCCAGGCTATCATCATACGAAATCAAGTGAAGAGACTCTTGTAGAAACAAGACATGGAGTTTAGGATTCCAGTTCTAAAACAATTAGTTGAACTTCAAAGTCATTTCATGTTATTATATTCATAGTTTTGGTTTTGTTCTTTTAAGTGTGGATCATTTTCTTATGTATTTTGGTTTTTACTAATGGATTAACTATAAATAATGTGCCCATTTAATTTTTCCCTCTCCTATAGAAAAGATCAATTATGGAGATAATACCAGATTTAAAACAAAAAATATTGCCTAAAGGAGGAATTCAAGGACTCTCTCCTCTATGAAGGTATACTTCAATGTTTAAAAAAGAAGATCCAAGCTGATGACAATATCACTTAGTAATTTCACCGGCATCAACAGCATGCCCAGACTGAGATAAGAATCAGAGCACTTCACACCCATGGGTGGTTTTCTTCAGAGGGGAATGAACTTCTCAAGCTACTCCAGGCAGAGCTGCTCACCTTGCAGTGAGGGTCAATGTTTCAGCACTGGACTTTGAGAGACAAGAAAACTCAGCATTTGCTGGGAACAGGCCCCTGATACAGCTTATTCTCTTTGCTTTTTACACCAGTGTTCATACAGACTGGTTATTAGAAGTGAGGTCCCAGGGGCTGCAGGGGATGCAGCCTGTGACACAGCCACACTTGCCAGTGAGTGCCAGCAGGCTTTGGGATCTACACTGCCAGCAGTTTGCAGCAGCAGATAGCTGGGAAGCAGTCATCATGCTGTGGCCCAAGAAATTACACCAAGGCACAGAGGATACCTGTTCTGAATCCCAAGGCAATCAGTTGATGAACTCTGATTTGTTTGTTACAAAATGGCTAGTCCTTTGTGAACCTGTTCCCTGTTTGCTAATCCACTGTCCTGACTCCTGGGCCACATTCAGGCTACCAGACCAGACCCAGAGCTACCTGGTTAAAAGGATTGAGGACAATTTTCCCTTTTGTATTTGCTTTTACACAGACAAGCTGTTGCACCATCAGTATCTGTAAGTGGAATCCTCTTGAGCTGATTATCCCTTGGTGTGAGTAACTTCTCCCAAGGTTACTATAGGTTTTTAAGACTGAAACATGTCTCTCTTCATTCCCACAGGGTTTGTGACATTGTGCTGAGGTCTGTCATACCTAAGGGTTCTGTTTACTTCAGCTGTATGCATTTTCTCAGTGGTTCCCAAGACATCTGGACTGCTACAGCAATAATCTGGGTGATGAGAAAACTTGCAGTACTTTGCTCTGAAATGTCCAAAGACAACACGTCCAGAAAGGCAAAAAGGTCTTGAGAGCACATTCCTGTGAGGCCTGCCAGAGGATCCTGAGTCTGAAAGTCAAACAAACAAGAAACCCACAGCGTCTACAAGTCAGACTGGATCGAGTCATTTTACTCAAGGTGTAGAAATTTCAGCTGACCTGCTGGTGACTCCTCACTTTTGCCCCACGTAAAACTGAAACAAGATTCACACACAAGACCAGGGATAACACGCTCTACAGTGGGGAAGTGAAATCTCAGGTTTTCCTGCTGACTTTGAGACCTTTCCTCTAGCACCATATGTTTTCAAAGAAAGAGAAAATGCTACAAGCAAATGCATTTCAACCTTCCCTGCTGTTCTTTTGATTCAAAGCAGATCTGAATTAGCTGCATCAGATATATTTAAGAGTTGCTATGCACCAGTGAAAAGACACATTGCTTTGAACTTATTTCTTTAGTGCTTTTTGGGATGGACGCCTTAAAGACATTTGGTCACCAAGCAGAATCCAGCACTTGAGGACAGTGGCTGAGGGAGGTTATTGACATATCTACATTTTAGTTTGGCCTAGGGTTGCACATTTGAACTGAATCTCCCAAGCATAGCAGTTAATAATTAGTTGAAACTATGATTTGTGATAACTAAACACTATAAAACAAAAGGAGTAAATTCCTGGGTACAGCTTCACTTCTCACCTGGGAATAACACTTAACATAGGACTAAAAATAAATAATTACTTTCATAGTTGAGTGGATTCAGAGAGAGCTGTGGATACCAGTGCCCATACTACCTTTTCAACACAACTTATGATACTCAGCAAACCTTGACTCCTGAAAAAGTGACAACAGCTATTTCAACTTGACCCTGTGTCCTTCTCTCCAGCTCAGGTAGGCAGCTGAAATTTCAGCTTCATTTTCTTCTCCTCAACTTCCCCCCTTTGCTGTCCCCCGGCTTACAGAGACTGCACCACAATATACAGGACACACTGCAATTCAAAGGCCAAAAGTTGCTAAAGCGCTTAGGCAAGTTAATTACTGTGCCTGTTTAATCCTATGTAATGCAGATTAACGCTGTCAGCTACTGTTGGGAGAGCACTTGATGTAACAGGCTGGGCTGTCAGCAGGGAAACTGCTCTCCTCAAGAGCTGCAGAGTCACTTGGAGTGAGGAGATGCTGACCGGGGCTGGGAACAGAAATCAGTCGCACTGTTCCCTGATTGCTGTCAGGATGGAGGAGTTAGACACAAAAGCTACATATGAGAAACAGGCAGATTTAAAAAGACCAATGCACCCTCAGTTCAAAAGAAAATTGTCAACTCTCACCCCGTGCCCCATTTCTGCACATTTGAATGAAAAAAATTAAGTTCCAGAGAAGATCGCTCCACAAAAGACATCCTTACGCCAAGACATGGGCCATGGTGAAGTCAAGCCGCTAGGCACTATTTATATATCAAACTAAAAATCCCAACACATTTCTGTCAAAATGAATACTGGGAGGTCACAGAAAGCTGTCCAGTTTGAAAGGAACATCATCCTCCGGGCAGGAGAAGGTGGAAAGGTGGAGGGCTTCCTGGGAACTCCTACTTCTCACAACTGGAGTTCAATCTAATAGGATTAATTTACAGCCATTACTCAGGTAAAATGCCCTTTGGCAGCAATGTGTGTTTACACAGGGCCTGCTTATTCCCTGAAAGAGTACAATCACAATGTGTTCAGATGGCTCACTCAAAAAATTATTGGCATGTAATATTTCAGAGTTTCCAGAACTGCTTTTCCTGTTCTAAATTGTTAAATAATATGGGTTATCTTGATTTTTAAGTGGTAGCCGGGACCACAGCATTTCATATGACACCATTGATAACCCAACTACAGTAATAATGCCCATTTCCTCCACCCATGCATTATATTACAGTTACGCAAATATTTTCCACATCAGCAGATTTTATTGTCAAATTAGACTTTTCTCTTTCTGGTTCATGGCTGATAACATTTTGACTGATGGAGGTAATAACAACAGAATATGTGATAAAGTTGTCTAATGCTGGCTGAGAGTCAAGGCATAGGACAATAAACTTCCCCATTTTTAAAAGCCCTTTCCCTTTTTATTCCACATGACTTACAGACGCAGTAAAGTTCAATCATTATTTTGAAAAGAGTATAATTAAATATAAATCCCATCAGTACCTGTTCTACATTAGAAATCTAAGTAATTTATATTCTAAAAAGATTAGATTTTGGAAGCAAAAGAGATGAGACATTAAAAGATGAACAATTGTCTGGAAATTTTTAATTTTGTACTCAGCATGCTTCAGCCATTAGCCTCAATGCCTGGATATGGACATGGAACTTGCAGCCATCTACCTCAAGCTGAATCTGGTTTCCTTAAAATCTGCCTGCTAGCACCCCCATGTGCAGCACCACAGCAATGCTCTCCTGGGATGATGCTCACAGGTGAGTGCACAGTCTTGGCTACAGCCAGAGACATTCCTGCCCACACCTGCCTCTTTCTCATGCCTCTGCCAGTTGATGCAAGCCTGAGTTTCAATGAAAGGAAAGATGCCAGGCTGAGATGTGAACATGTACCTTGTCCTACCAGTTCTGCTACAGGAGCACTGACATCCATCAGGGAGATGGGGAAGGCAGCAGAGGTGGCATCTCAGCCACTACGGCAAGACCTGCAGCAGCTCAGGTACCAGACACCCCACTTCTCTCTGCTCATCCCCAAGGACAGGGGCCATCCAAAGAGGAAGGTTCCCCTGACTTTGCAGGAAGAGATGACAGACAAAGCATCTTAATCAGTCATTAGCAAAGCCACTCACTTCACACAGCACTGGAACAGGATATTGCAAATGAGGAACACAAAAGCATCCCACAAGGAAACACGGCAAGTACGGGAGAGCAGAGTGGGGTAGGGAAAGTCACTCAAAAGGATGAACACACAGTAAAATAATGTATACACTATTTAATTATACATATACATTATACATATAAGCCTGCTATAATGTAAACAGGCTTCCAATTTGAAAACTTCAAACATTTTTTCATAGGACCCTTTTTTCTTTTTTGCTGAAGATCAAACACCAATTATGTATTTCAAGAGCTTTCAGAGCAGCAACAATTGTGTTGCCTTTTCTGTGCCTTCCTTCCTCCTTCCAGCTTCAGGAATTAAAATGTCAAGCTACGAAGTCACACGTAGACAGAATTTTTTTCAAGTGAAACACTGAACCAGAAGGAAAACAGGCAGGGAATTAAGGCATTGGAGCAGCAGCACAAAATACAAACATGCAAATTCTGGGCAGTCGGGAGGCAGAGTCTGTGTGTTTTAGCCCCGTAAAACTCGAGAAAACACCTGTCCCACAGCTCCACCGACCAGAAGAAGCAAGACAAACTCATCTCCTCCGCTGTTGCCTCTCATTCCACCTGCCTTGGCTTCCTGCTCTGGAAGCGAGGAGAACAGGGAGCCAACTCCGCTGCCACGCACTGCGGAGCGCTCAGGCGGGGCTGGCTGGGCACCTTTCTTCCCTCCCGCTTCAGAAGCGTGAGCGCACACGCGCTCAAATTTTGGTACCCAGGGACAAGAAGTTCAAGGATATCAAGGGTATCCCCCTCCTCTCCTGACCCGGGAGATGAGGAGCTGTTGCTGGCTCTTCTCCGCATCCCGGTCCCGCCGTGCGGGGACCGCCCTCCCGCACCGGGCTGCGGTGCGGCCGCGACATCTGGCGGCAAAGGGGGCTGGCTGCGTGCGGCTCCCTCCCGGCCACGTGTTTCCTACCTTTCTGAAACTATAAAAAGGCACTGCTGTGTCACTTACGGAAACGAGAAACAGCACGAATTTCAGCAATAAACCACCTGGCTTCTGTTTCAACGTGGAGTTTTAGAGCATTTGAAAGCACATATATATCCATATTATTACGTGTAAGAATTAGTCCTAAGCAATTTCCCCAGGAGAACACTGTAATTCATGTCTCTAGAGGACAGCACTCTGCAAAGAGAGTTTTCCAGTCAACACACCTATTCTCTGTGATTAAATACTGCCTGCTGGCTGCAGAAGGGAAAGATGAGACCACTGTTGGTTCATGTTAGGCAAGAAAAGCTCACAGCCTACAACAGTGCCAGGCTCCTGGTCTGTTCATTAAGTTTAATTCATGCCAGAAGGAAATTTAACTGAAAATAAATTTCAAAAACAGAAGGTGCCACTTGGCTTACAGTTTTAATTGTTACTACTGTCCAAGACGGAAAAGGATCCAGGTGAGATGCCCACCAAACTGGGTAACAAGTATTTCTTGACCCCAGCATGCTTTAAGGGAATCTCTTCCTCTTTGCACTGCAAAAGACTTTTCCCAAGCCTGTGCTATTTGTGAAACTTACTGTTAGTGTATGGAAGGCAGCCATAAAGGATATGGTCTCCTCACTTCTTTTAGCTACCTTTTTTAGAAAGATATATTTCTCCAGTATATGACTACATTAAGTAAGTTTCCTCTTTTTTTCTCTTCTTCTCTTCTGCAGCTCTATTCTGTCCGTTAAACTGGAAAAAGCCAAGGCTCATCTGTGACCTGCAATATAGGCACTGCTCCAGCAGTTCAGCTGACAAGAAATTGATGCCAACGTTAAGAAACATCAGCTGAAAATCCACTTACATCCCTCAGGCCATCCAATTCCTTTCAGAATCAACTAATCTGGGTAAGGAGGTAATACCACTTACCTATCACAAGCAGTCATGGTCAGGATTTGTGTTGCTGCAGCACCTTGAATGTCCAGTTCCTCTCCATTCCTTGTTTTTCCCCATTTCTTGCTTTACAGGTATAACTGGCTTCTTTTTAGTATTTCAGCAAAAACAGGATGTGATGTTGATCCATTGATGAACCATGACACACCTCCAATTTACACGTGCACACATAATGGGATAACTTCAAAACAATCCAAAGCCACTTTTTATCCATTTTTCCTCTTTATAGTAAACTGAGATGCAAGGTGGGATCATTCCACAAAGAAAATATTAAAATGGTAACAAAACACAATTAGCCTTTCCTAGGCTTTGGAATTCACACTTGTCACTGCAGCTGTTAGTGCTGTATAACATCAGCCTATTTAAAAAAATAAAAACAAACAAAACAAAAAGCAACAAAACCCAAACATTAAGTACATCACTTTTGGGAAGAGGCAAACCACTCACAACAAGCAAATGCAACACATTTTTTTTACTCCAAACAGCTATTTAATCCTAGAGTTAAGCAGAGCCATCTGCAGGGTTTATTCTTCTTTGTAGGGTACAGTTACTAAGACTTGGACTCTTTGATGCAAGTTTCACTTAAAATTCAAACTGGAGTTGAATTCAACTCCAAGTATTATTTCACGAGTTCCTCAGAGGATCGCTCACTGTCCCGTGCTCCAGCTTCCCTCTTGTGCCCCCTTGGCATTACACTGATTGTAGGCTGATGTAGCCCAGCCCTTCCCTGCTGTGGGTCATTTGCTCCTCAGGCTCTTTGGAACCACAGCAGGAAACTGGCTTCTGGTGATCCCTCAGGAGACTGCAGGAAGCAATCCATCACCTTCCCTGCCCCAACTGAGCATGTTATGAGCACAGCCTGCCAGCCAGGCTAATATGACCCCTTGAGGAGCCGCAATGCATATCTGAATTTCAATCAACACAGGCCCACTTTGATACAAACATTTATTATCTCACACCTTGCCACAGCTATCATTGAAATAACTGACACTCATATTTTACAGGTACCATAAAAAGTTACAAAGTGTAAAATATGCTTTGTAGTTCACGAAGTAAAAATACTTGAGGACTGAGTTTCTGTAAACGAAATCTGGCACAGAGATGTTCACACATGAGGGAACAGGCAGGTACTGTCATCCTGAGCACGTTGGGGAGGCAGTGTTTGCATGGTATAGAGGCAGAGCATCTCTCCTGTTGATAGATGGGATTAGCTGTGGCATTAAAAGGCACAAAGCGAAACACACCACAAAGCAGACCCCAGTAAGTGCGGTCATCCCATCAGAAATCTGAGCATCACCCAATTCTTCTAGTCACAGCTGGAGAGGGGTTTCACCATTCCTACTAGCTGCTGGCTCTTGCTTTGTCCAGCATGAACTGCAGCTGAAGACTGTGTTACTCCCAACAAACATGGGCAGCCTCTTCATGGCTGCAGCAGTCGTGGGACTGGTGCCTTCACTACACAAAATGAGTCTGTGGCTTCCAAGGATCTGGCCTTTAGGCTCAGTATTGCAACGCTGCTTTACAAATCCACACACTAACACAGAGGCAAATATTTCAGATGATGCCATGTCTACTGGGTTTAGAGATGAAACTTCTATTTTAAAATAGTCCTAGATACAGTAGACAATTGGTTAATAAAAGGTAGTTTGGAAGGACCATCATAAACAATAGGCAGCAGTTGTAGAGCAACAATAAATATTTAAGTGGCTCAGAGTTTTTGGTTTCTTTTTTTTTTCTCTCCATCTCCCTGTGTTACAAAGCAATGACAGTATCAGTAGCCATAGTAACACAATCCCTACTTGTTCAGCCTGCTCCAGTTATGGATGGTACTCAAAGCCCACATATAATTTTCTCATGGAATTCAGAGGTAAGCCTGTTTGTACGGTACCCTCTGGACCAGACATTGCCCCCAAATCAGTATCATAATAATAATAATAAATAAGGCATATTGTCTAGAAGTTTTGGTTAATCTGATCAACAAAAATCCATTGTTACTTCCCATCTTCAACCTCAATGCTAATATTTTTAAATTTACAGCCTAAGCTTCTATATCATAAAGTAACAGAAAAAGAACAGAGAGTGAGAGGAAATATCTCATTAGAGCAGATGATCTAGGAGAGAACATTCCAACATGGACTTCAAATTCTTCTTTCATGAATAATCAGCACTAGTCATCAGGGCAGGCAGCAAAGAAACAAATCCAAAGGAAATTTCACACAACTGGCTAAGCAAAACTGACTGCTCAGGGCTCGTCACTTAGTACAATACTCAGAACCCTACAGACCTCTTCCCAGGTAAAAAAACCTCCTGTGTTTCACATCCCTAGAAACACACCCTTCCAAGAGCTGAAACAATCCTGATGTTAAGCTCATGTCAAACATGCAGAGTCACAGTGTTTCCTCTTCTCAAACCCTGCTCCTAAACCCCATTTCTGCTGAATGATAAGACACCACTCAATATTTTGCATGCGTAGACATCCAGAGATCTCAACCCAGGGAAAGCTGGACAGAGAGTGAGGAAGTAAGATGCCTACACCACAGTCATTGCCAGGCAGCAAAGGTACAGGGAGGGCAAACACACATGGCATCAACAAAGCTCAAGTAGAGGTGACTTGTGGGCACATTTATAGTAGTCTGTCAGGGAACAGGAGTCTCCTCAGGCACTCCAGATTCCAGTCCCAGTTCCCAGAAAGACTCTGTTGTCCTAGAGAAAAGGAGAGCAGGATTCACTGGCTCAGCACTGCCTACATACAAATGACAAATAGGCACTAAACAGCAGAGCCCTCCTAAGGAAACGAACTTGTTGCTGGAGGGGTTTTGGAATACATACATCTGCTCTGTCTGACAAATACTTATCTGGCTTTGGGGTTTTGGTTCGTTAGGAGTTCACTCTGTAGGAGTCAAGACATTTCCACTCTTTTATTTAAACGTCTTCATCTTGCTAAGATATTTTATTTCCAGAGTTCTACCTTGTTCCCAAAGTCCAACTGTGTTCCTTCTAAGAAGCCTCCAGCCCAGGGAGCACACAATGTGCCCAGTGCTGCTATTCCCAGAGCATCCCAGTCCTGAACTGAGCCAGCTGCAGATGTCCCAGGCTGCCTGACAAGCCCCTATACAACTTGTCAGAGCACCTAACCAATGTAATATTCAGGCACCAAAACTGTTGAAAGCAAAACAAACTCTTCACTAATACTGGATTGCAAAGTCCACATTCAGATAGAAAGCATGTACAAATACAAGAATTTATCTCATTAAAAATTCAGTAATATACTACAATTCTCTGCACACACCATAATCTCCAAGACCTAGGCATTTTAACTGAAAAGTTTGGCTCAGATTTTTTTCTTTTCTGAAATGGATATCCATGTTTAGGATAAACCCTCTCTCAAATTTAGGCACCTGGTGTACATACAAAGCATCCTCTTAACCTGTTGCACCCTAGAGCTGTGTCACACTGCAGCATAGCTTTACACATACTTCCCCACATCTGCCAGTGAGCAAGAAAAAGGCATTATCAAGTACACGTCCTTGGTGAAGTTTCAGAACTACACCGAACAAACCAGGCTCCCCTTCCTTCTGTGCAAGTGCTTGACATATGATCATTTTCACTCTGCCCAAGGTGTAAAGTTCACATGATTCCCTCACTTCTCCTGTCCTCTGCCTGCCATCTCCTGTGAGGCTGGAACTACCAAAGCTGCTTCATCTTCCAAACTGAGGATTCAAAGCACAGATTGTCCAGAAAAGGTCACGTCATTCAGTTCTTCCCACCACCCAGCATACACATGCATACAAAAGCTCAACGCACTGTTCTCTTCCAAACAGAAGGTTTGCTCTGTTTCATAACTTGGACAAACCACTTTTGCCAATATCCTATTCAGGGCTGAAAGTTCCTATTTATTCTTGAATTCTCATGTAAAAGGTCTATAATATTCACCTGCTGAAAAGACACACTTTTATTTCTGTGGAAGAACAGCTGGGGTTTCTGACTTTCAGAGAACAATCTGATGTCATGTTTGATAAATGCTGGAAAGTATCTCAACTTCTAATCAAAGACTTCTTGGGTTTATACTTTCCCTGTTTGTGATCTAATGCTGGGGCAATTGCCTATGCTTAAGTTCTGGGTAGGTACCATGGTGGTAAGAACATCTGTGTGGAGTCTCTCACTTCCATTTCTGGTACAGACAAACCTAAAGGAAAACTCAAGCCAGCACTGGCTTCGAGGCTCACATCCCAAAGATTTCCACTCCCCTCCAAGATTAAAAAAAAAAAAAAAAAAAAATCATCTAATAATCCCTTCTTAAAAGTATTCCTTGCATAAGGATAATTACAGACTGCAAAATACGGATTGCAACAAAGACATATTTCAGCAGATATTGTTTCTTTCCATGACATTTGGAATTACAAGTTATAATCTGCTACTCAAAGATGAGAGATTTATGCTCAGGGATCCCATATTTTCTTTTGTGTTCTTCAAATAATTGCCTTAGTTTCTGTAGATACAATGCATGTAGCTGGTCAATCTCTTCAGTGGTGGGATTCAAGCTCTGTTTCACAGGGATGGGGCTTCCCACTGTAAATCAAACACAAGAGCAGCATTAACTTCATTGACATCCCTTTTAAATTAGAATTATCCCTCCTGTAACAGCTCCACCACAGGTCCCAGAGAGATGGCAGGATCACAGCAGAATTCTTTTGCCGTGGGGCCTGATCCTGCCTTTCACAAACCTGAGTACTGGGTCTGTTTTTTCACTTGCTTTTGCTCAAGTTCAGATAAAACTGAATTAAATCCCCCCATCATTTCAGTTTGGCAGCAAAAGAGCAAGTGAGAAGGGGATTAAGCTCTAACTTGAAGGAGCAGTTTACACTTCAAGATACAATCCCATGGGTTATATGCTGCTCACAAGTTCAACATAGTATTTAAAAAAATATATTTTCTCACTGACTTCTTTTCTGATCAGAACACTAAAGCTATTCAATGTGAGGGACAAGCCTGAGAGGAGAGTACTGCCTTCAACCATGCAGTCACTTGAACAGGACTGAAAGAAACACAGTTATTTTTCTGGGTTTTTTTTCAGAATGGGTATCACTGCACCAGAAATGTTGTCAGTGACCTCAGGGACCTAGGGAGTGGTAGCATGTAAACCTCCCAAACCCTCTAAGGTGTCTCTGAATCATCCACTGCCCACAAATGTCATTGCAACCAAAATGCTCTCCAGGCACTGTGCAGAGCCTGCTACTCGCTCCATCGGAGCCAGAGCAAGAGGGAACATGGAAGTCCAGAGGGCGGTCTCCTCCTTCACAAAAAGCTACAGCTAAAAAGCCTGTGATACAGTAAGAGAAGCTTCCCATGATCTCAGTCTTCTCTGTGTTGTTCAATCACTACAGATTTTGACAGCTGTTCTTGCACTGGAGGCACGAAGACCTTAACAGACCCAACCCGGATTACAGAGGAAATGTGTAGAAAAGCAGAGTTAAAAGCACCCCAAAGAGCTTTTACAAAGGCACCTGAAAATCCCTTTCAACAGCTGTTGCCACTTCAAATTGGATGGTGTTGACTAAAGGGAAGCCTAGCCAGAACCACAAAGGGGCTGAGTCTGCATTTTCCTGCTGCAGCTTCAGCTGCCAACAGCTCTCAGGCCCTAGGTGGTGCTGAAATTCAGACTTTAGGTGGCTAGGGCTGTGGCCTTTTAACTGGAATGGACAGCAATTAAAAAATTGTTTAAGCCCCATGTCCTCATTTTAGATGCACAGTAATCAATTCTTTCTGTTATAACAAATTTATAAATTTACACAGATATTAGCAGCACACTGATGCATTTCCAAACATTTGCAAAAGCATTAGAAAAGCCACAAGGAACTTACCAACAGTATGAATAGGTTGCCTGTAAGGTATTAGGCCAAAACTGTATTGAAATATTCCTCTAGCATGAAATAGTGGTAAAGCAAAGCCCATTATCTTTTGCAACTTCTCCTGTACATTCCTGAGCCGTGAACCTTTAGGGTTTGCAACTTGTTTGAATAGTTCATTTTCACCGAAGGAAAACACCGGGACCAGATGAGCTCTGTAAAACAAGGAGGACACTAAATCCCACATCAGCCTGCACTCACACTGGGGTTCACATCAGCAGCATGGAAACAGTTTCACAGTAGCCAGCGCTGAAAGCTTCAGCAGCTTTAGATTTCATCAGCAACAGACATTCAACTCTCCTGATGTGCAGCTGCTTTTTGGATGCCTTGGGTGACTAGTTTAAAAAAATTGGGAAGAAAAATGATTGGCATACAACTAGCAACTAGCTTTTGGCAGTTTGGTTGGTACCTATTGCAACTTGTTAGGACTCTTCATAATCATAAAAATGAGTAATTGTATATATCATAAGTACAAATTTATCCACCATTATTTCAGCAAGTCCACCCTTGTTCCACTGTATTTGCTCCCTTGGCAAGCAAAGAAGCCTCATTTCTAACCTTATAATGCTCCCAGCTGGGTGGCATCAAAACCAGATCTTGGCTTTCCTTTGTCTTTTGACCAGAGTAATGCGTGCCCTTGATTTCAGCACAAAAACCATGATAAAAACCAGACATCCTCACAGACACGAGTGCAATGCCAAATTTCTCATCTGCTGTCCAATTCCCAGTGAAATTCTGCTTCCTCCAGACTTCTTTGAAAACACCAGCTTTAATCCATTATTACCAGAGGTCAAATCCTACCCAGGGAAATTACATGAACTCACTTTGGCTCTTGCACAGCCTAATGAATTCTTATTCAGTTCATGAAATGGCTTGGGAGGAAAGGCATTGACTAACTCCTGGACAAACTATTTGGGTAGATGGCATCAGTGCAGTTATCTCCAGCAGGTAAACTCTCCATTATATTGAAAATCTTGACTGCAGTATGCTTTTTGATTCATGCCTAGTTTCATTAAATATTCTACAGTTCAGAGAAAAAAGAGCAGGGTAATCCTAAGCAGTCTCTAAAGGATTAATAAATGCTTTATTTGCTTTACTTAAGTCATAACTTCTGTATCTTAGCTCCATTCAGCCCATGCTATCTTTGAGAAAAAGCTTACTGGAAAACAGCTGTATTGCTATAATATTGTCAGGATGAATTTCTGCAGAGTTCTGAATGCCTGAGGAGAATGCACTAAAGACAGAGCTGGCAGAAAAGTAGTGTGGACAATTGAAACAGGAAAGAAACAACTGCTTCAACAGCTTTAGCCTGAGGACTCACACAGACTATCACTGCCATATACTATTTTGACTAGTGTCAACTCAAAGTTTCTTTCTCCAGTGGATGATATATCATCCAGACACCTGTAAAGGAAATATAATAAAGCCTTGTACTTACTGTGGCTGTGTAAACACTCCACTTTTTACTCCAACGCTAAGACAAACAGGAATATCTTGTGTTGCAATAGTACCTTGACACTGTGGGATTTCTTTTAATCTAGTGAAGACTTTTGCAAGATGCTATGTAGGAGGCTGAGACAGGGAAATAGGTAACTTATGATTATGAAACTAAAGATAAGTTAGCTGATTCATCATTTGTTCCATGCCTTTTGGATTTCTTCACTTCATATCAGATATTTGTACTACCTTGGACCAAAATGTCCTTTGCAGAAGTGCAAAGGACTTCTGCTGACATATTCAGGCCACATTTGACAGGTTCCCAGGCAAGGAACACATCTTCTCTGGGCTGGCAGCAAAGGAGCCAGGGCCAGAGAGCACAGCTCTCTGCATTGCCCCTTCCTCTCTTGGCAGCTGATGCTGCAGATCAGGAGCACCAGGAATGTGTGGATGCACTGATGGCAGGTGATTCTTCTCACCTGTGCACCCCAAGCCTCTCTCACTCTTTCACTGCCATTTAAGTTGGAAACTCTCTTTGCATTTGGTTAACTTTTAGAAACAAAACATTAAAACCAGATGCCATTAATGCACACAGAATCTTTGGGCAAGAGTTCTGTTCGGGTCATACTGTCCCACAGTGGGCATTCCTGTGTTTTGTAAGTGTTCCTCATCTTGTTGTTGTGTGCTGGAGATGCTTTTGAAATCAAGGCCATGAGAGGCACGGGTGTATCTGATTTCTCAATCCAAATCAATTTAGATGACAGATAACCACCAATCTTTGTGATCTGACAGACCAGACATTTATCAACATGCTCAAAAAGGAGGGGAAAAAAAAAAAGGCACCTAACTATTCTTCTAAACTTTATGGCTAAACAAAGTAAAAGCTATTCAGAGTGTTGAGGATTCCACTGAACTAATCAGCAGCTGAACAGAAATAGTAAGAAAATTCTATCTTAATATAACTTCAATTTACAGACCAGACAACAGAATGTTTGTTCTACTCAGCAAAACCAGCCAAGGTTTACTAATATTGTTTCATAATTCTTACTCTTTTACTAGTGCAAGAAACAACTGAGACAAAATAACAAGATATGCTAATAACACCTACTGCTTATAAATTATGAAAATCAAAGGGAGTTTTCAACACTCCCGGATTGGATCTAGGTGGACAGACTTGCTTCTGTGCCAGATATCTGCATGTTCTTAGACAAGTAACTCTTTCAAATTCTCTAAGTTTATATAATATGCGTTATATTTAAGAATCAATCTGCATTCAAAGCATGCTTACTACAAAGCAGCCCAAATGGGAAACCTACCCATGTTTCAGGGCCATTTTAATAAAGCCCTTCCTCTTGAGAATGTTCAATGTTAGACTTCCAGGATGTGCATTCAGAGATTCCTCTGCTCCTCCAATCACAATGACGGATGCATGGCCACCTCCTTTGTTATTCAGCACATACGAGACACTCTCCTTGGATGCAGAAACCATTCCTTCAGGAGAAAACATTTTAAGAGTGACCACTAGATCTTCATGTACAAGTACAGTGGAATTTAAGAAATATTTTTAAATATCTAGATTGTGTTTCAAAATTATAACAGCACAGCACACAGTTCAAAGATTTGGGTTCAACCTCCTCACTCTGCATTATATTTGGTCTTAGGCAAATCCTTTGATTTCACGTTCATAAACTAAATGCTGTCAACTATTGCAAGAGTTTTGAGTTCTTCAGAGTGTGCTCTTCTGCCAACTTAACTCCCCCTCAGAGAGACTCTGTGTGTGAGAACGAGGGAGTTGAACAGCAGCAGATACTGTTGAGGCAACAGCTAAAGCCATACAGCAGGTGCATATAAACACAGGCACGGGGCAGTTGAAAGAATGAATAGAGGACTTGTTAACTCAAACACGGGGCTTCAGTGCCAAGCTGATCCCCTTAATTTTTTTCAAAGCTATAAAGCAGCAGTTCCATTTAAGGCAATGGCACGACAGCATTAGAAGAAGCAGGAAAGGCTCATTTGTACCATTCCCAGTGACTGCAACAGCTCATTCTCCAGTAACCAGGCCCTGGCACTCATCAACCTATTTAGGCTGAAACAGCAGACTATATGAAGCTTTTCTGATACTCCTGCTGATCCAAGTGCTTCTAATCAGAGGCACACTCCTGTACTAGCCTTTAGATCTGGTTCTGGACTTGGTGCTTTGAAAAATCCCCTTTCTAACAAATATGCAGGTAACCCTTCCAGAGTTCCTTTGTGCCCTAAGTTTTACTTCAAAGGCTCACAGCAGTACCATTTACCCAGGAGCCATGTTTAATTACACTGTGTTGAATTAATATAATCTAAATGACAATTTAGAGATCAAGTCTAGTTTATATTGTTGGTGGTTTTACAGAGCTGATATAAAAATGCACTTTTTGAATGTCCTGTTACTCACTTAGGTGTTTTCTATTAGGGATATTGCAATGTGGATTTTAAAAATTTCATAAGAAAGGGAAGATTACTGTAACCTACTTTTCAGAGCTGGCCACCAAGAGAAATAGCTTGCTACTGGACCAAGTTCAGACCTCAGTAAAAAGCTACTTCCGTTTGCCATACAGGCCTTCACAGTCACTTTTCTTCTGAAAAATGCAGCTGACCTGAGACTCACAAATAAGTCAAGTGATGCTTGTTCACATGGCAGCATGCATTTTCCCTGGAAAGGAAAGCAAGAGCCACCATCTTTCCCCAGGACAAATTTGTCCCACTGCTGAGGCCGAGGTGTCAGCCTGCATGCAGGGCACTGCTCACAGCAGTGCTGCCACTGTGCTTTCCGACACAACAACTCCAGCCTGGCAGGTTTTGGAGACAGGCAGAAACACTGGGAAATGAAGCAATGTGCTAGGAGTACGACTTTCAGTACATGGAAGATTTTGCAAGTGTTTTATGGCTTGACTGATAAACCGGAGAAGACCTTCAGTGTAATACAGGTTATCAGCTGCATACCTGTGCAAACCGAGCGCCAATGCTGACTATTCTTTAGCATGTTTTTTACTGCTGTTATTTCTCATCCTGCATGTAAATATTTGCTCCTGGGGGTCAAGATGCCAAAAACGTGTAAAGCTGACTTCCAGCCTAGGAAGTTGAACAGTGTTTAAAAGACAGTGTTTAAAATAGTCAAATTCTACCACTACCACAATCCTGCACTTTGGAAGCCTCAAAGAATCCCCTCAGAAATAACATTCGCCTGGAAAGGCATTCTCTGGTGTGTTGATGTATAGATAGATAGGTAATTCTGATATTAATCTGAACAACACCCTAGGCCTGTTTCTATGAATAGTGCAGTTGAACAGCTCATCTGAGATCACAGCACCTGTGTTGCAGTCAGGGATAAAGCTAGATCTCTGTGTCCCAAATCTAGTCTTGTGCATCAGACCATTCTCAAATGCTCTAGCTGAGTGAATTTAAGCAAATAACTCCTGTATTAAACCATTGTGGAAGAGCACTAGTCCTGATTTCATTATTCATTCTTCTGTTCCCCCAACTTTATTGCTTGTTATTTTTATCTTTTATTACTGTAGTACCAGTCATGAATGTGACTAGAGCTATTCAAAACAGAGAAGAAAAAGGTTTCTGCCTTTGGCATTTACATCTCAATTAAAATTACACTAATTTGCAATATGGGACTTCAGCTGGAAGCAAGTAATTAAGTTCTGAGTAGAACGATACTTGTAATGAGTATGACTTTAAGCTCTTCAGGTAAGAGATTAGCCTGACTTTGTATTACAAGTGCCTGCTCAATGATTAAATAACATTATAGATTACTATACCCTTCTCTTCTTGTATATAATGGGTACGCAGTACTGCTGTCTCATAATTAAAGGAATAATCAACAATCTTTTTTTCAGAAAGAAAAAAAAAAAGCTCAGTGGTATAATGTAACAAAATCATTAATAAACCCTCCAAATTGTTTTGCCACAACAGTTCATCATAAAACAGAGGTTAAATTCAGCACAAACACTGATCTTTCTGAAGTGAAGTTACTTACCACTTGTAAGTAGACGAATAGACCCTGCATTTGAAGCAGAAGCTACAATATGGAGCAATAGCTGAGACATTCTGCTTTTACCTACCAGCACTCATTACGTATTCTCTGAAGAAGGGACAGCCAAACCAGATGGGCATGATATGAAGATATGGAGTAAGCCCAGGAAATAAATTTTTGAAACTTGGACCGGTGCAAAAGTTTCCGAAGGCTCCAGCTACCAGGACCCCATGAGGGTGAAAGCCAAGTAAGTAGTTGTGATTTGGGTTCAGATCTGAAGTTTTTATAAGCTGAAAAATAGAGTCAGTGGAGGACATTTTAATACTTACCTCAAAACCAACAAGTATGGAGATTGCACATTGACAGGACACAGAACCGATGAAAATTCATTTCCTTCTGAGCACTTTTAACTATTGTCCCATTCTACAGATGAACAAAGTTTAAACAGATGTGTCTCAAGATATCATGTCTAGCATTTATTGTGCTGAGTTATTGTGACCCAACAGTCCAAGCAGAAAACCATGACCTGTCCCTTTCTGTCACTAAATCTCAGATTTCCCGTATTTTAAAAAGAAGTTAAGTTCACCATGGAGTAACTATTAGAATTCTACCAAAGATGAGTCTTAGATGGTTGTCCATGCTCATGGCTATTCAAGCTGTCTCTGCTCCAATGTTTACAGTTCTGTGAGAAACCTGTTACTCACCTGAATGGGAAAGTATTCCCTGAAGTACTTCCAAACAGTCCAGCTTCTGACCCATTGGGACCGTCTGCCCCCCGCACATGGTGTTTCCCAGTCGAGGTAGAGCCACAGCAGGTACAGGACAGCAAGGAACCAGAAGTTGCCCAGGATCAGGATCACAAAGAATCCACAGCAAAACTCTGCTACAAGATACAAAAGGGAAACCATAGCAAGCATTAACCCCACCTGTCTCCTTTTAAGACCCTGAATGTCCAGGCCTGATATTTTTATGATGGATGTTCCTCAAAATGCATACAAATTGAACTCAACTTATTCCACATTGTGTTGTTAAACTGACAGTGAAACATCTCAAGGGTGTATCACCTCAGCCTATTATTTCTCCCTCTACTATACAACTGGACATTTGGTAGCTAATGTTTGGGAGAGAGCATCTTGTTTACCTAAGGCAGAATAAAAGGACACAGCAAGAGCTAACAAGGATGTGATGTTCAGAGAGAGAGAAGACAAAGCAGAGCTGTGAAAGGAAAGAACAGAAAGGGGGACACAGCATTATCTCTTTTCTAATGAGAGCAGTGTTGGGCAATCATTTTTCCATTCTGTTTTTTCACTTCTCTACCTACAATATGAGAATGGTAGTTCTAATCCCAGTCAAAAATGCTGTCACTGGCCAAAGAGATGCACTAGATAAGACCAAAATATCAAGAGATTCCACTTCAGCCACTAAACATGTCACTCTAAGTGAAAATTCACCACTGCTATGGGAACACAAGAGTAGTTTTAAGTCCTGATACCTTCAAACCCAGGTTAGTAAGAATCATAACATCCTGCTACAATAATGAGACCAGTGAAACATACTGAGCTGCTGAAATTCAGAGCTTAACTCGGCCTAGTGACACTTGCATCTTCTCCAGGCTGAATACTTACTTTTTCTGAACTTCAGCCAACTTGTTTTGTGCCTAGTTTGACTGTGCCTTCACAACAGAAATCAGTATCTTTTCGTGGGATAACTGAGAAGTACCACAGAATCCAAGGCAGACAGAGAAAGCAAAGTTGCTGGTTAGAATGAGCAGGAAAGAAAAGGGTGAACATTCACATTTCTGGCAGGGATATGAGCAGAAAAACAAAGAATTTAATTTGCTCTGAGGAAGGGAGAAGGAAACAACTAGAAACAAAATCAGGAGCAGGATTTTTGAAGGATACTCCATTCTTCAGTACAGAGGCTCACTGCTTCCTGCTCAAACAAGCAAGCCCAGTTTTGCATAGAAAAGCACTTCAGCGAAAGCTCTTGAAAAATAAATCAGCTGAGACCCACAGACCTCCAATGCAGAAAACTCACAAGAGTCACAGCAAGTTCTAAAGAACATCTCTAACGCAAGACAAGTAACACAAGTGAAAGATGACACTCAATGCCACTGCTCCAGATGGAGAAACCACTGGGAATCCCAAAGCAGCACCACTTCAAAATAGGGCACAGAAATCTTCTGAGGAATAGTCACTACCTGTTCGTTGAAGAAGAGATTCTGAAACTATAGAAATTTCTAGGAATGCTAATCTGGATAGGATGCTAAAGTTCACAGTTTAAGTTTGAATAGGTATGAGAAGTTTTTAAAATCACCACAAATCTATTAATTTCAAGCTGTTTTGCAAATACTGGTAAGCATTTATATTTTCTACGCTTCCTTTCAGCAGAAGTTTGGGCTCAATGCAGAATCACATGAGTTTTTGGTATCAGTTTCCAAGCCAAGTAGCTGAAAGGTGTTTTGAATCAAAGCATCCTTGCTGCATGAGCTAATTAAATCAGCACTGAGAGGGCCCCAGATAGCAGCACTTAATCCTATGTAGACAAACATACATGAGATCAACAAGCTCAATGCTTTACTTTAGCTAGAACCATTCCTGAGTGCATGCAAGGTATGGGAAGATAAGTGTGCTATTAGCACTTCCTAAGGAGAGCTCAGCATCCTGTAGGACAAAGTCGATTACTGCATTCCCAATGAGACATGTGGCAAATTCCTTTTACCATACCTCCTTATTATTTCAATGCACTAGCAGCCTGCAATGTGAGTTAAACAGTGATGACTCAAAATCAATGAGCCTACAAACACAAACCCGGTGTTTTCTCCTTCAGACAAGACAGCAAGTAAACAACTGGCAACTGTTTTACCCAAATTCTTATACAAATTCAAGGCAATAACTTGAAATTCATCACTCTACTATATCATTGCATCCTTGGATGTAATTCAGCATATGCTGTAAGCATAAATTTTTGGTAGAACTCGAATTAAAGCTTTGAAAAATACTTCTATAGTGTATTGGAATAGTAGGGGAAAAGGAAATACAGATTAAAAGACAAATCACTGCCATGGGACTCTGAATATCGGGTTTCCCAGCCAATGTTGGCTTTTCCTCCATTTCCCCATTTTCAACACGTGGACATTCATCTATTGCAACAACAGGACATAGTGTTATCTAGCAGCACTGGAAGCCGTCCTGCCCAAAGATGTTTGAGCACCTGATGCTTCAATCATGAAACAGGCTCTGAGTTTGCAGCTGTGGGCCTCAAATTCATCAAACAGTTAAAATACCACAGAGGCAGGAAAACAGCATATTGGTGACAAAATACAGGTGATGCCCACAATTGGAAGCTCCAAATGCATTTGTAGTTACTAAGGAGACAAAAATATTTGAGTAGTATCTATTGTGAGGGCTACCAAATGTAAGATTGTCCACTAGAAGAGAAACCTCTCATTACGCTCAGAGCAGTCACAAACCATTCCTGGACAGTGCAGGTGTGTCCCAGAAGCCAGGGTGCTGGTCTCAATCCAACCAGCACTACTGGGCTCTCTGTACAATCCCAAAAATCCATGTAAAGCAGCTCGCTCCAAAAGCTCGGGACAGCTCTGAACTACAAGCTGTTTCCTGCTGTTTCCCACATGCTATTAGCAAAGTTTTCTCTGAACACATTATGTTGCTATGTCTTAAATGAGGTGGAGACTTTCAGAGTTCAGCAATTTGAACCTCATCTCACCAAGGACATAATAAACAGAGCACCTTTATTCCCTTGGCATTCCATAGAATACACAGGTATTGTACCTCTCTGGGCTTTATGAGTACATGTGCATACCGATACACAAGGTGAAAAGCTAATTTCTTACACCTGTGGACACAAAGGGGGAAAAAAGAAACACAAAACAAAACAAAACCAAAGATGGCATATTCTTCAACAACAATGTTGATGTACCTGCAACAGAATAGTGCTTTCCTTGCCTTTACTTTTCACAGCAGCAATGACTCTGAGCTGGGTTAAGAACAGAACACTGGAGGGAATACACAAGAATTGCACAGTGATGTTCTCATTCCTAAAGAACATTTGCTCCTCTCTGTTCTCCCTCAAGATACCAGTGATAAGTCAATTTTGGTATTAAAAAAAATTATGTTGCCTGCTTAGTGGATTCTTTCATGTGGGAAAAAGAAAAAAAATTAAGTCAGCCTTAATTTCTGGAAATACTTTCTAAATTATTTATAAATTGTAAAGAAAGTGATAGAAACCTAAAAGCAAAGGGACTCCAATAGTCTCACCAAAGTAAGACCGGAGACAATAGGCAACACTTGAGATGAGGCAACTTGCCAAGGCAACAGTAAGCAAGTTCATGCCTCTGCAGCTTTTACACAGAAAGTCTCTTTTTTTAAAAAAATGGAGCCAGTGTTAGTACTACCCTGTTTAAAGCCTACTAGTCTGTGCAATTCTGTCAATATACAAATTTTCACCAAGAGCACAGGAACTTGCTGCCACTTTCTACCCATGGCACATACGGACTTTTCAGCAAAGAAAAAACTGGGAATTTATTTAAACTACCTGCACTGGAAAACCATTGAAGTCCACAGGAGTTTGGTGTCCATCTCCAGGACGGAGGTAACCAGGATTTGTTGAGTATGTATCACTCTCCTGCAATGAAGGGCCTTTGTCAAGCTATTGGTTACAACTGGGAGCCCCACTTACAAGGATATTTGAGCATTCCTACTAAGGCAGCTGTATTTCAACAGTGCTATGATAACAAATACAAACCCTTGGATGCCAAGGTTTAGAGGCTTGTTTATGCTGAAATTTGGTTGCACTTCCCAAGACCTTGCACTGGCAAATACTGATAAACTACAGATACAGAGCACTAAGCACCACTGACTTGCAGATAGAGTGGTCTAGAATACCATAAATCCCCGAGTTACTAATTACCAAACCTCAAAACAGCATGTCAAATTTAGTCTACATATTTCCTGTTTCTTTTATTTCTCCATCCCCAGTTATGTTCACAGGTCACCAAGCCAGGGTCTCTGGCCTGATGCAGCACAGTCATTTTCTCTTCCTCTGGAGAGATACAAACAAATATACACACATATATGGTTAAATTCCCTCCCTAAGACATAGGTAATAGAGGCAGCATTCTGAGAAATACTAGTCAGTCAAGCATCAGTAAGTGCCCTGCTATCCCTCTGTGATCAAACTTCAGTCTCTGCCCATAGGCCAGCAATAAACTTCATGCATAGATGAGTACAGACTAACAAAACCAAGTAGCAATACCAGCCAGCTTGCTAGGGTAGGCTCACGGAGCTTAGCTGAGGTTTCTTAAGTATCAAAAGAGCTTTTTAAAAAAGGCATTGAGGAGGAACAAGACCGTATTAGTTGGCCAACTATAGCTGATGAACTAAATCAACACCAGATAACAAACCACCCTGCCATGTTTGGGGAAAAGGTTATTATTTGCTTTAGCCGATTACACTGACACCTGATTTCTCAACACAGAAATCACTTCTTATTCCAGCAGCTATATCTCACCTTGTGGCAAATGTTTCATCATTTCTATTCTTTTGGGAAAGCCAGACCCACAACCCTAAAGTGTCTTCAGCAAGTTCAATTAACAGACTGTTTCATCCTACATGCATAGAAGTTTAATCACTAGAAAACAGGATGTACTTTAATATATAACAATGTCTTCAGCATATTATTTTGTGGCTTCATGCAGATTAAAGTATACCTGTATACTGATTTTGCATGTGTTTTGCTGGTAAACACAGGTGAGCCAGCACAACAGGCACTTCCTAAATCTCCAATGAGGAGACCAGTGGGACTGCTGGTTCTCAAAAGTGAGCCTTAGAAGATGCATCATTCCACCCTACCACCACTTTGTCTCAGAACAAAACACTGGTACCCCTGGAGTTAAACTACCATTTCCCTCTCTCACTGTCTGACCCAAGACACTATCAGTCCACCAAAGTTACCTAGTTAGGCATTTGATTTTGTGCACGCTAAAACTCCACTGTCCCTTTTCAAATCAGGTGCACAGAAGTCAGCAGAGAAGCCCACCAACCCACCTCCTCACTATATTTTCTCGAAAATGCTGACATTTGATTTGTGCACATTAGAGAGAAAACAAAAGGCTAAAGCACCTGAAAAGCAGCACTTGAACCAAATCTCTCTGTGTTTTGGGTTTTTTTAAAATTATTTTGTCTTTAGATGAACTCTTTAATCTACCTCCAGCCTAGGTACTGCTCACCTGAGGCAAACTGAACCTCACTGACAGATGTTCAGTACTGACGCACACAGCTCACATACCAAGGATAAATCACTGCACAGTTACTATGCAAGAAACAGAAAATGTATGCCTGTTCCTAAGAGGAGGATATCAGCCTGGTAAATGCATAAAACTAATTCAAACTTCTTAATAAAAATATTTCCAAGCTTAAAAACAAAGATCTCATGCTAAACACAGGGGAAATCTATTGCATTCATTAACAGTGACAATTCTTTTGTCTCTGTATACCATGAAACTTGTCACACAAAAATGGGAGTGATGTAACCTCTTTGCTTTGTCAGTGCAGCAGCACTTACAAATTTCATTTCTCCAGGTGACTTTCTGCCTGGGGTTGAGCTGGGCAATGGCACAGAGCAACCAAGTGCAAACAACTTCACAGTGAGACATAATGTGGGTGCAGCACAAACTTGGAACGGGGCCAGACCTGCCCCAGGACTGTCAGTTCCTGGCCAAGATAATGAACCTCTAATAATAGTAATTACAGGCACAAAACTACCATCTATCAAAATTGTTTCTTTCAGCTTTTTTCCAAAGTAGGTACTATGAAGTTTTGAAACTTCATATATTTGCTGTTTCAGCAGTATAATACTAATGGCTTGAGATTATGCTTCAGCTTCAAGCTGGTTTGGATATCTGCTTAACATGGCAAGTAATAGTATCATTTCAGCATTTCCTCATTTTCAGTTTTTACAGCTTTAGTTTTCTGGATTTGAGACTGATAACATGTTTCTTTCAAAGAACAGAAGACCATTTAGAACACTTTTTAATGGAACTTATATCTAAACTTTTTTTGGCCTCCTGCACTTAAGAGAACGTAAGATAGAAAACCATATGGCAGTTTCAGACAGCACACGAATCTGTTAGTGGGCATTTCTGTCATCTGATCCAGAAGCTCTTACACACACATCACAGTATTTCAGAACTTATTTTTGCTTCTGGTGTCATGCCCCTGGATAATGAACAACAAAGCACTATTACAATGAAAACTTGTCTTTTCCCTTTGAGGGTGAACTTTGGCAGCTTGCAGCACAGAACAAGGAAGCACAGGAACTTACAGCCAGAATTTTAAAGAGGTCCCTTTTGTATGTAATGAAATTCTGTGCACATCTGTACAGCTTTTTTGAGGCAGAGGCATGTGTACTCTGCCTACACTGTACAGCAGAAGCAATGGATCTGTAGTGCAGACCCAGTCCAAGCCGATACGCTGCATGAAGAAGCAAAACTTTGCTTGTACCATTCTGCTCCAGCTATTTTTTCAGTATTTGTTGACTGATTTGCTCTTTCTACAGTGGGGATAAGATTCAGTCTTCAACAACTATTGCATGTCTGTACTTCAGGCCAACTTCTAAGTAGCCTTTAGCAAGAGGGCATTTTTAGTCATCAATTCCACAGTCTCGGAAAACCATGCAGCATTACAACAAAGCAAGCCTTGAGAGCAAGGGCTTTTTACATTTCTCAGCCAAGATAAAACCAATGCTTGATTTTTTGAGTCTTCCATCCAAGTCACATTATGAATTCCAAGTTGTAGTAGGCTTACATTCCCCTTACAGCTTATTCAGTGTGACAAATCATGTTTTCACACGTCACTTACAGATTTAAAGGGTGTCACTTACAGATTTAAAGGGTATCACTAACAGATTCAGCTTTTGTCAAGGCACTAATTTTTAGAGTTATCTTACCTTACTGTTAGTCCTACTGTTCATTTCACTAAGTTATGGCACCTATGGACAACTTTAGGAGGTAAGCCAGTACCCCAGTTGTTCATTGCTCTAACCAGAACATGTCTGTCTATAACACAAATCATTAGTTACCATAGGGCGTTATCTGTTCATGTTTTCACATGCAGATATTTAACACAAGACAGACTGGATCTACAGAAGATCTTGCTTGGCATAAACTAGTTCCAGCCACATAAAAACCTCCAAACAAGACGTAAGCCTCCAATGTATCCTGTGATGAACTTGCACAGTATTTCAGTTGTAGTGGGGCATGCCCTCCATGATTTGAAAGTGTCATTTTTGAATTTACAAACAAACAATGTTTCTCTCTTTTTTCTGCTTAGCTGAAAAAAACAAACAAGCAAACAAACAAAAAAGGCCAAAAATCCAGACACAGGAGCCATCCAGAAAAACAGAAGCCAGCCTATTTTTCACTGCTTTAAGTCATTTAAGATTCAGCTGCCTGAATTTTCCTGTAGCTAAAGGAAACTTTTTGGCCAGATCACTCTGACTGCCCTATGACTGAAAGCGTACACCTGTGAAGTTACAAGGTCACCTTGGATGGCTCCTCAGACAAACATCCCCATGAAGCACAAGCAGATCATTATTATTAGCATCAATTTTTTCACCAAAATTCAAACATTCTTGCAAATGGATCTTTTCATAGTCACATGCACTCACTATATTCAACCAGCCATAGGACCACTTGCTTGTTGATTTTCCTTGACATTTATTCCCAGGCAGCACCCACTGCAGAAGACAGCTGCCTACTTCTCCTGCTGACCTGCAGTAAGATTGGATTTTCTGCAGCCCAATCACTTCTAGAAAGCACTGAAGGATGTGTTTTTCTGTAGCAGCATTGCTACTCTAGGATAAAAAATTGCTTTCTTCCATTGCCACTGAACTTCCACTGCATTATGAGACTGGAATAATGGTGCATGCCAAGGTCTAATTCAAGAAAAGAAAATTAGAAGTACAGACGATTCATAATGTAGACACAAACACAAATTGTTCATAGTCGAATCACATATAATTTAGAGATAATAAAACAGCCAAATGGTAAGGATAAATCTATGAAGATGCTTCTTACCCTCCATGTTTCCCCCACATATACAAATCTTTCATGTGTGGGCTAGCAGTCTAAAAAGAAGAAAAAAAAATCACCCGAAGGACATCAGACCCTCTGAAGGATAATATATTTGTAAGACATACAAGGAAGTTAAGTGCACATTCCTTTTCTCATTTTAAGTCCTAAAGCATAGATGATCGTGAAGCTTTCCAACATTTCCAACAAGGCACAGGTAGTCAGTTTGCTCTCTATGTCAGAACAGACTATTCAATAACCCAATTTGCACAATCCACGGATTTAGTCTCAGAGAGTTAAGGCTTATCTTACCTTATCAAGTGATCCATTCTATCAAGTTCAAGAGAACTACCCACGTGGATAAGATTTACTGCTGTGAATAGGTGTTTAGTAATAGGTGTCTGCTAAGATACTAGGAACATTAATTACAGAGGAACAATCAGTGGAAAAAGCTTACCAAGTAGAATTGTTACAAACACATTCTTAAAGCAAGAGAGGACATTTTTCATGTTTACAGAAATGGCTGCATTTGAGCCAATTCCCTGATGATCCCTATTAATTTTCATCACCCAGTTAAATGAGAATTTTATTGAACTACAGTATATAAAGTCATTTTACAAAATTACAAGAGACAACAGCATCAATCAGGTACCAGACTTTATGCTTATGTTCAATAAAAAGTTGCTGTCAGAAACCTAGAGGGCGTCTCAACACGAAGGCACAATCAGTCACTAGCTATTTAGGATCGCGTTTGAAAAAGAACCCCTAGAAAGAAATAGACCCCAAGAAAGAGGAAAAGCCATCCAGAGCTTTAAGGGAAGAAACCAGTGCGATGCTCTTGCCCGCCCGGGGATCGCCGGGGAGCTGCTCAGCACCCACGTGGAGCCACGGGGTGGCACAGAGCGATGCCCACAGGTAACGCCGGCCACGGGAAAAGCCCGATTCTTGCTGTTTTCCCTCTGGGGCAAGGGTAGGAAGGAGGAAGGCTGTTACCCAGCAGGAGGAAGGAGAAGATCCACTGCAGCACGGCGACTGTCTGGATCCTCCTCTTCAGGGGGACGTTGATGGGGGCAAACTCGACCTTCATGCTGGCGGCGGGAGAGCAGCCCGGGGAGGCGCGGGGAGGCACGGACCTGCCCCAACCCCTGTCCCTGCCCCAGCCCCAGCCCTGCGCACCCTGCCCGCTCCGATCTGCCGCGGCCCCGG
>VXBX01005247.1:1072485-1120147 GCA_013400415.1 Scytalopus superciliaris | reverse complement strand
CCCTGGCCCCCCGCGGCCCGCACGGGCGCTGCTGCAGCCCGAGCCCCTCCTGGAATCACAACCAGGCCTTTCCGAACCGCGGGCTCTGGGGCTGCGAGTGTCACTGGCTGTCTTAGGAGCTGGTTAAAATCAAAAAAAGGAGAGAGGAGAGGTGGGAGCATGCAAAGCAAGCAGTGAATTGCCGTGGTTTTATTCAGGCCGCGTTTCCTGGTTAAGGACTCCTGTGCTGAAGGAGAATTCAAGGTTTAGCCCACCCAGGCGAATCCCCATGGGCAGGTCAGGGCTGTGTTACTCACACGACGCAGTTGATGTAACCCCTGTATAATGAGCTGACTGATGCAAATAGGAGTAGTTGGCAGAGGCTGCCCAATTATCCTCCTGTTGTCATTATCTGTTCAGGCCAGAGTTGCTCTGACAGACCTGGCTGAGGACCGAAGCTCCAAGGCTCAGGAGCCATTGCTGTGGCTGCAAGAATACCCTGTCAATAAATGTACATGTACTAAAGAAGCTGCTAATCAGATGCAAATATAGGCAAAGTTCATTAAGTTACTATTACCCACTATGCTTTTCAAATTTTCATTTGTTATCTTGTTTGTAAACATTCAAAACAAACAAAAAATTAGGCCTGAGATCTGATTATTAACCAAAATTCACCTTCCTTCTTCACAGCGGATGAAGAATTTGATGAGCTTTGCTTTGAGTTTGGTTTGGAGCTTGATGAAATTGTAAGTAACTTTGTTGCTTTTTCAGTAGAGGTAGTGTACTGACACCATTTATATTTTCCACTGCATTATTCCCAGCATATCCCCTGGTATAGTGTTGTAATAGACTGTATTAGCACAGGTTTTGAATCTAAAAAAAAAACCATCAAACATATAAAAGTTACTTGCTTGGAAGGAAGAGACTCCAAGATGGCACATTGTGATACTTTCTGGAGGTCAGCATGCTGTGCCACTTGTTGTTCAGTCTCTGGCCCCATTTTATTTAGCAGCACAAATATGGCCACAGAGCATGTATTGATCATATTTTACAAGAGCTGTTTGGCTTTGTTTTGTGTGCATTCTTCTGTGCAACACCCACAAAAAACGTGTTTGTCCTCGACATTGTTACTTAAGTTGTAACTAATTTATATTTAAAATTTTGATTTAGATTCTGTACTTGTCAAAATTTGCTAGCTCTGATAACTGTATCAATGTAAATCTTGTTCAGGTAGATCTGTTTCAGTTTTGCTTTTTAATTTTTTAATCTTCTAATGACTTTTATCAAAAGACATCTGAACATCATGTGTTAAAGTTTATGTCAGAACAAACTTGATTATGACAAGTCATTTGCCAATCTATTGCTGAAAATGAGATCTCAGTTCTCTACTGGGATCTGACAGCCTGAAGACTTTTGTTTCTATAATATCTTTTTTTTTTTTATTTAAATTTTAGTATTGAATTTTTCTTTTGCTTTACAGTCTTGGAATCTGAGAAAGATGTCATTTCTTGTGTTTGCTGTTCCCATTTGCCGTATAAATCCATATTACAATGTTAAACTTCTAAATACAATTTATCCTGTAGTGTATCACTATCATACTCCTGTCAATGTTAAGTTATTTCAGGTTAAAACCAGATTTTTGCTTAATTTCAGACATCTGAGAAAGACATTATAAGTAAAGAAAAAGGGGAAGAAAAGGCAAAGGGTGCATCTGATGTTGTTCTCTACAAAATTGATGTTCCTGCCAATCGTTATGATCTTCTTTGCCTGGAAGGGCTGGTCCGAGGACTGCAGGTCTTTAAAGAAAGGTAAGGCAGAGTTGTGAGAATTGTGTGTGCTTTGTTATGTGTTGAAATATGAGTCAGTTTCTGGTCAGTGAATAAACTTTCCACATGCTTGGATTAAGAGCATGATTTCATGTATAGATCAGACTCATCACAAGTTCCTCTGAACAGGATCTATTCTATGACTTATAAAGACTAGACTAGACTGTTCCCGGGTTCTGGATCTGTTCTAAAAAATTTTAACTGCTCTTCCATTTGAGACTTATCCTCTGTAAAGAACTCCTGCACCAAATCTTCCTTGTGATCCTCTGTAATAAATACCAAAACAAATAATTTATTTCACTTTTCTGCTACACCTTTATCTTCTTGAGTCCTTCCTTTGTAGTTCAGTAATCATCCCATAGGAAGAAAGTTTTGAATGGTCACCTAATTACATCTCAAGAAATGTTACCAAGAAAATTTTCTACATATTATTGTTGCTGCATTTCTAAAATTTCCTGCATTTGGGGCACCTTTCTTTTTTCCAGTTATAGACTTACTTCTGATTTTCTTTTAGGATAAATGTCCCTAGATATGAAAAGATAATACCAGCTGAAGGTGAAGGTCAGAGGCTGATTATCACTGAACAGGTAAAAGTGTTTACTGCACCTCTGTAAATGTATTGAGAGTTGCTGAAGTAGCAAGATCTGTATCAGTACCAATTTTGTAAGAGCAGTGAGACTGGAAATCTTATTTGCAGAACAAGAGCTAAGGAAATTCAGATATCTCTACTCATTGTGATTTATTTTTAGTGAAGTGGAAGGGGAGCAACAACAGACAAATTATTTTGGGTGAATCTAAAGCAGATCAAATCAAAATTTCAGGAGCCCACATTGCATTGACCTTCTGGGCCATTACACAGTGTATTGGAAAACTCCTGCTCTCTACCGACCTGAGTTGGGTTTATTTGGGTTTTTTCCCCTTTGGGATTCAAAGGTCTTTCCATGAATTTTCCTCTTGATTGCTACTTTACAAAAGAGGATTTTATGAAGAAGAGTACATGTTTAATAAGCTGGAGTTCTGTATTTTCCGTGTATGTGAAATGTACATGTTGCTGTTGTCAATTGCAGACTACCCAAATCCGTCCTCATGCTGTAGCTGCCGTCCTCCGTAATATAACTTTTACCAAGGAACGTTATGACAGTTTCATTGACCTCCAAGAAAAGCTACACCAAAATATTTGCAGGTTAGTGCTTAAATTTAAACCAGTGTATAGTGCCTGTTTATGATTTTATCACGTGTTAAGACTGCACATCCCCATTGCAGAGAGGCATTGCAGTTAGGCCAAGAGAAATCTTCTATTACAGCTATCCTTGATCCTTTTCTTTGCCTGTTTCTGCCCTCTGTCAGTATTGTTCAACAGAAATAGCTGTTACAGCTCATAAAACATTCTCATGAGACTTACCTTGACTGTTGTGTTATTAACATTTGTTAAAATGTTACTTGTGAAATAATTTCTAGCTTCTCAGAATTACCCTTCTACTTTTTCATTAAGTTGTATGAGTGCATAGAGCATCATGAGATACTATCTCTAAGAGACTCTAAGTATTACTAGCAAAATCATTATTTTACCTTCTTTCTTTCTTTTTAGGAAGAGAGCATTAGTAGCAATAGGTACCCATGACTTGGACACCATTTCTGGTCCATTTACTTTTACAGCCAAAGCACCTTCAGAAATTAAATTCAAGCCCTTGAATCAATCCCAAGAGTACACAGCCCCACAAATTATGGATCTGTATAGGGTAAGTGAGATTTTTTCAGGCTTGTTGCACTAAATGCAGAAGGATAAATTTCCAAGGCTTAAAGTCTCTCATATCCTTGTTACTAAGAGTTGTTTTTACAAATAAAACACAGTTATCTTCTGCGGCTTCACAGACAGCGAACATTCCACATTTTGCTTATTCATGAGAAATGCATGATAATATTTTATTTTTATTGTCCATGAGAGATACATCATGGTGTTTTGTGGCTAAGCACAGCTCTTAGAATACTGGGTATGACAGTAACCCTCTGACTTATTAACACCAAGACTGGTTTTCGTTATGCTCCTAGTAATACTGTAAAAAGGTAGTGTATTTATCAGTCTGCACAGGTAAGTTGCTCAGTGTACAAAGTTGGGAAAAACTTGGGGTAAATACTATTTTTTAATGTTACTTTCATTTGGCCAGTTTTCTTGGGGAAGATGTTGGATTATTTACTCAACTGCATATTAGGTAAGCATAGCTGTACAAAAGGCTCAAGTTAGCTCTGGTCCTGCTCTTGGTCCAGCATCCTGATGAAACCAGGTAAATGCTAGGAAAATAGGCTGTCAGGGCTAATTTTATGATGTTTATATGGCCACTTTCAGTGTCAGCATTTAAAAATTATACTATCACTATCACTACAATATACAACTGTGCTGGTCATAGAGACAAATGCTCAAATATCTCTAAAGGTGAGTTAAGTGAGCTAGGAAATGAGCTATCAGAGACTAAAAGGAAATTATGTTTTTGGCAGAGCATATACCCTTATGGTATATGTAATTGGAACAAATGTAAATTTTGAGTCAAATTTAAGTGTCCCAGTATCCTGCAATTTATAATTAAAAGTATTCTAGGGGTGATTTTTATCTACTTTTAAGTAAAGTTCCTATAAACTAAGGATGTTTGGCAATGAAATGTCTGCTGTGGTGAACAAGAACATTGTCTGGACAGCATGGCCTGTGCATGTTTGAGAGAATCCTTAAAAGTAATAATATTTAACTCTTAGGAAGAAAATCAAAAATCCAGTTCTCTCATTTCAGACTTCTGTTGAGAGCAGACAGCCTTTGCTAGTGAAGTATGTAGCTCTAAAACCAGTTCTTGGTACTTTCAAAATTCCCCTTAGAGATTTGTGGAGCTATGGAAGTTCACACATGAGCTAAAGTGAAATGTAGGTTGTACTTTGTTTCCCCAGACTGACAGCCACCTTCGGCACTACTTACCCCTAATTGAAAACAAGCCACGTTATCCTCTCATTTACGACAGCAACGGAGTTGTTCTGTCCATGCCACCAATCATCAATGGTAAGATGAATTTGTGACTGGTTTGTACTGTCATTGCTGTTCTGTGTGAGTTAGTGCCTGACAGAAACACTGATGTGCAGATGGGATTATTGTGCTTTCTCAAAATTGTTTCACTTACAGTTTCATATAATCTTCTTTCCTTCTTTCAGTTTAAATGCAGCCAAACTTTTTGCTCCCTCCCTAGGCTGCTAGTGTTCCTCCTCATCCTCATCAAAAGGATGTAAAAGTCCCACTGCAAAACTCTGCATTTAGTATCTTGTGCCCTTCTACAGCTCAATAGAGTTTCTTGTGACAGAAACTTCTGTTAGCAAAGCATTTGTTTAGCTAAAAGAAGCATGCAAGAAATTATTTTGTAAACTGATGCACTGTAAGTGGTGACTCTAACTTTGTACTCCATTTTATATGGTCACAACAAGGGACTTTTCAGCAGGGTCTTAAATCAGTGTATGTATTAGGAACTAGTTTTTATGGATCCTATTGCTATCACATAAGTGATTTCAAGAGACTGATGGCTTGAAAAGAATAAATTGGTCTAGACTTTTTTTGCATTTTTTCTAAACATGGGCTTCCTTTGAATGCAGAAGAAATGGGTGATTAATGAGAATCACTTTTACAGAAGCCATTTTATGGCATGACAAGAATTACTCCTTTACGAATGATATTTCAGCATGCCTGTATCTGTATATACCTATATACTGAAATATAGGTCAAGAGTCAGTAACTTTCCCTACACTGACCAATAAATCTGCAGTGATAATCTCTTTGGATGTATTTTTCCTAATTGACCTTACCCAGCTAACCCAAATCTTCTTAAAAGGCAGCTCAAACTCTCTGGCAGGGACTGGTAAGAACAACTGTTCTGAACTGAAGCTGGTGTCAACCTCTGTGTCTGATCCTTCTTGGTTAAACACATTCCAGCTTGGGTGTGTTCCATGTATAAGTGTTACATATTGTTTATATTTTATCCATTTAAAATGTTGAGCAAAATTTAGTATCTGTCTCAGTTTTAGAGAACAGTATCTGAGAGAGGCTTCCAGGTTAAAGGTACTTTTTAAATGCAGTGTAAACATCTGTATTGGTTGTTTGGGTTATCTACAAGCGCTGAAGTGAAGGGTTATATTTGCTTTGAAGCGAGTCCAGAAATGCCAAATGCATTCCATCTGCAAAGAGATGCAGCACAGCATTAAAGGGAATACAAGATCCCTCAATCCTAGGATCTTCAGGGCACCAAACTTTCAGTCTAGCTATGACCTAGTTTCTCAGGTAGGAAACTAAAACAGAGAAGCTAATGACTTGCACAGTGTCAAAGAAAGGAGACAGGAATACCCATGTAGTATCCAAGTGTTTCCCTCCGCCTAATGTGCAGTGCAGCTGCATTAGTCAGTGGTGTAGTGAAGGGAAAGAAGGACAAGGAGATTGGATTTGCCATGATCCCATACAGTTCTAGGACTCTATGCCCATGGTGCATGGTTACCAGCAATGGTATGCACTACCCGTCTGTACTAACAGGCAGTACCAGGATTGCTTCTGGCTTACTAACAACCCCATTTTTGTGGGAGACTTTGCATCCAGTTTGCAAGAGAGACATTTTAGGTGCTTCTTCCAGACAAGAAAGAGTTTTGACTGCATCAGGGATGCGCTTCAGTGCACACCTCGTGGCTCCCAGGACAGACAAAACTAATTCATGCCTGGAAGGAATCCATACTGGGATATAAATCACTAATGTAGAGCAATGTATAGTGTATCAGCAGACAGTGTCTCAAGGGATCTTGATTGTTCACAGAAGTAGCTATTGATAGTCATAAGTCTAAATCACTTTTTAAAAACCATTTCATTTATTCGTGCCCAAGGAAATTAGGCACTTCACACATCTCATGTAAATGTGAGACTAAATCCAGGGAAAATGGGATGCTGCGACAGTGCAGAACCCCTTTGCTAACAGCAGATGGCCACTGTCCTGCTAGTTGGCTTTTTCAGCTGGGTACTGAGATACTTGGAGATTCGTGTGTCCTTCAGTGAAAATCGTGACCCAGTCAGTGTGTCTAGTCTGTCTTTCTCATTTTTTGGATTCATAAATTCAAAAATAAAAAGAGCTGCTATTGCTGCTGTTCTGCCAACAACTGCTGGTGCAGTAGATAGTGGCTTTTTTAATCTGCAGAATGTGAGTGATCTTTCTGAATCACAGAAAGAGTCAGTATCAGTGTTATTGCAATGTAAGTAATATTTCTTAACATGTTTTTGTCTTCATGTATGTTTTAGGAGATCATACAAAAATAAGCCTAAACACCAGAAATGTGTTTATTGAATGTACAGGCACAGATATTACGAAGGTAAATTAATCTTTCCTGCTTTTGATATGTATTAATATCACTGTTTTCCCTTTGGGTGATAAGGTACCAGTACAAAGAGGTACAATAACCAGGCATTTACTTTATGGAGCCAACCTTCCAATTCAAAAGTTGTAGGACTGTGGAATTCCCCTGACACAGTTTTAGGCTTGCTCAATAGACAGCATTGTGTTTTCACTGAATTTTAATTTTACTATATCTTTACGTGGACAGTAAGTGTTCAACTTGTACTAGAAAGTAATTTAAGTAAATTAGGGAACTGTTTGTTCTTGTTGTTCAGTACTTTTTCTAAATCTGAAAGGCTTTGAAAAAAGTAAAATTCAATAAGACTGCCTATTTTGGCAGAATACTCTTTGTAAATAATTATTTTGTCTCCTACTGAAAATTGGGGCTGAGGGAAGGAAGACAACAATATTTCTTCATAGTTATCTTTTTCAAGCAGGGATGCTGAGCAAATAGTCGCCAAATTCAAGTCTTTCCGTATGCAAATTCTGTAACTCAAAGCTGAATCACAAAAGCCTAGCAGTTATAATTGCCTGTTCTTGAATATAGGTTGTGCATTCATTGATAGTTTCTCTAAAGTGTGTAACTTGATGCTTAAGAGCAAAACTGCTTTTAACTTACCCTACTGCACAATGATATCTTAACAACACAAATAAATTGCACATTAGTGAGTGGCTTCTAAGCAGACTAATAAGTAACTGCTTCTTGTTACGGCTTGCCTTGACAGTAAAAGTAAAAATAATGCTGTTCTGTTTACATGAAGGAAAATATACTGTCAGACATCAAAAAAACCCCTTGCAAGTGGAGAAGTTAATCTGAATCTCATGATTATGTTCTGTTATACTAATCTCTTAAAATACTATCTGTAAAACAAACAAATTTGCAGACAAAGTTATTTGATAACATATTACTAAACAATGCACAGTCCTTCAGCATCTACATTCTCACTTGAACTTCAGTGAAAAGACTAATTTGACTGAAGGTTAGGAAGACCCAGCTCCAAATGATAATCATGACCCTGTGTATCTTCAGAACAGAGATAAGAAAAGATAAACTAATACTTCAGAACCTTGAAAACCAAAGATTTCAAGTTTTTGCACAAACATCTTCGCATCAAAAGGAAAATGTCCATTAAAATTGAATCTAGGATTACAGACTGCTAGGATTTTGATCGTTATTAAACAGAATAGAACAAAATGAGTGTAACACAAGATTTTCTCCCTGTTATTTGTTAAGATATTTTGTCTTCTTCAACACAAGCAGATGACAGATTTCAGTGCGATTATTTTCTTTTATTTTGTAGGCAAAAATTGTTCTTGATATTATAGTCACAATGTTTAGTGAATATTGTGAGAAGCCATTCACGTGAGTATAAATCTCCTGTCAGAGAGACATTATATTTGGGCCATGTGTTAAAAACATTTTTACTTCCATTTTTCTGTCTCTCTCAGTGTTGAAGCAGTAGAAGTAGTTTGTCCCAATGGGAAGACCCACATCTATCCGGTAAGCATTGCATTATGATATCTCTGTGTCCTTAGGGAAGGAATTTGTTTTACAAAGAGTCTGGTAGGAGTGACATTGTTTTTCTTTTTGTGCAGTGGCAGCATATGCTAGTTCTGAGGTGTAAAAACTCAGCTTGGCACTATCTGTGTATTAGTGAGTCAGAGCCTTCCCTAACCCCATAGAAAGCAGCTTGCTTCCTCTTACCTAGGAAACTCATTCTGAAGCTCCACTAATTTATGATAAGGCTGAAAATACAGACTCATTGACATAGCTTTGTACTCCAAAAAGAAGGGTAGGGTTTAAACTTATGAGTGGTACCTACTATTACGTTTTAGAGTGCATGTGATAGGAACTTTTCCAGGAACAAATAAAGATTATAATCAAAGGTCATAAATCTGTGTCTAAAGCCTTTAAGACCTATGTGTTCCAAATCAGGAAAAAATAATGCAGGAAGAGGTTCTTCAACCTTAAGCCTATGGACAGCTGAAATCAGCCTCAGCATAACTTACTTATCAGATCTGGAAGCTTTAATGCCCTTCACTTAAAATAACCTTGTAACATTGCATTTTTCAGTCTTTCAGTTTATAGACACCAGCTATATAAATGTCTATAAGGCAGGATGTTGACTTCAAGTGCAGTTTGCCTGCCTTCAGAGTCCCAGACAGACCTCTTTGCAGTAATGGAGTCTTACATATTTGTTCTCTTAATAAGTATAGAGAAAACAATTCCTCCTATTTCCTGAAAGACAGATCTGGTTGTGTTTCTAAAATCAGATATATCAAGCAACTACACACTGTTTAGAGGGGAAAGAAAGTTATTTTTGCCAAGAGGTTTTCTTGTAGCATTTTAGCTTTTTCTTTTTGCAATGTCAGCTTTAATCAACAGAGGAAAGACCTAGAATCCTGAAGAGATATCCAACAAAACAGAAATCTCTGCAGTCACCAAAGTAGCTTCCCTAGGTAAAACAGCAAAAAAAAAAATCCCTAAAGTTTTGAATGCTGTGGTTTTTAAGGATTTGTATATCAAGAAATTTAGAAACACATAAATATATACAAAATAACTTTCTAAAAGATGTTGCAAAGTTTCTCAGTTACATACTGGTAAATAGTTGTGTACCAGCATGGAAATAGAAAGGATTTTCATCCTAAAAGTCATTTGATCTGTACTAGGCCCTGAGATCTCATGCATGACCATTCAGTGCTTTAGGGCTTTGACTTAGGATGAACTGGTGACCAGAAACTTTCAGTGACTGTTACTTGCATAGATCAGAAATTATCGGAAGTTTCAATAACAGGGATTTCACGCTGCATTCAACCTTCTAGCTTAACCAAGAACAGCTTTTGCATCACATGCTATAATATGTTTTCAAGAATCCTGTTACATTTAAAATGCTAAGTTTAGCCTAAAACTCCACATTTGTCTTCTGTGGATGTCATTTTAGTATGGCAGTTAGAATCTTTGTTCGCAAAGTCTAGCCATGATGATAAGATGTCAGCACTGGGTCCTCTTAAGTATAAATGGCAGGCACTGACTATGCTTAAAAGCTTTCTCTTTCTTTTTAGGAACTGGCTTATCGAAAAGAGAAGGTGAAACCTGAACTCATTAACAAGAAAATAGGAATCAGGTGTGTTATTGCAAATGAAAGCAAAGTTTCCATTAATCATGAGAAAGGTACTAGAAGACATTGGTTATCGCACTGTTTTAAAAATGTAGATTATGTGATTATTTTGTTTAGTTTATCAAAAATTCAGGGGTAATTAGATTGACTCTGTAAGACTTCTACCCCTGTCTTCAGCTAAAGGGAATGATTCTTTATGGTCCCACACAACTGTCATGAAGTAAAGAAAAATGACCATCTCAAGAGTCAGATTCTGAGCTAGTTCTGATTGAATGCTAAGTCTGTGTACAATCCATAAAACATTTGGAGATTCTTTAGGATATAAGGCAATGCAGCAGAAACACTGATTACTTCAAAAAGCCAGTCAATACAGTGCAAAATCCATAAATTGCTACTCTCTTGTTTTGTTTCAGTGAAACTCCATCAAGCCTTGCAAAGCTGCTGACTAGGATGTGTTTGAAGTCGAACGTCATAGGGAATGGGACCCATCTAGAGATTGAAATCCCTCCTACGAGGGCGGACATTATCCATGCATGTGATATCGTAGAAGATGCAGCAATAGCTTATGGTTATAACAACATTCAGATGGTTATTCCGAAAACGTACACCATAGCTAATCAAGTAAGATTGCCCCTTCAAATGAATGCTCTGTTGTCAGTAAATGACTAGTGCATGCCAGAAGGGCTTTGGGGAAAACAGAACCTAGGAATTAAATATTTTGACATGCTTTGCCTTGAGAAGTATTTACCATGGATGGGATACAAAACAGATGCCCTGCTGATTTGAATAAGTCCAAGACCAGTTGCTGGTACTTGAAAAAAGACAGGGTTTAAGTAGGGAGCCCATATTAAATCTCTAATTGGGAGATTCATTTCCTCAGGCAAACCTAAAGGCAGCTGGCTGATGCTTTCAAAAATTTTAAGCACACAAGCATAGTCCTTCCCTAGTGAATTCACCATCATGTAACAGACAGTATCACCTTGGGAAAAAATAGCAAAATGCTTTTAGATGGAAGCTGAAAACTGTTTTGTTTCATTTTAGCTCCCGCTCAACAAGCTCTCAGAACTTCTGAGACAGGACTTGGCAGCTGCTGGATTCACTGAAGCACTCACTTTTGCCCTGGTATATTATATTGATTTCATATTTTTCTTAGTTGCATGTTGGAACAGCAATGCAATCAAAACTGCAGAGGATGGTGTGAGGATATGTTGTTGTATAAATGTAACAGTATTATCCAGTGCTGTTTCAGCAGCTGATTGTTTACTAGTGCTCTAGATTTATAGTATAATATTTTGTGAGTCTGTAGGTCAGAGAAATTGAATGAATCACTATTAATGTGGCACAGAGTTCTAAGTATAGAGTGGAAAATAGCTGCTGAAGTATTGGTTTAACTTTATAGAATGAAATTGTCAGACAGCAAGTCTCTCTTAAGACTTTGGCCACCAGATGTGAAATTAATCACAGTTCTATAATCTGGAAAACAAACCTTAAAATTTAGTACATTCTGGTGGATGCTACTACAGTTTAGAGATTACACTGTTTCTGTGTTTCTCTTCAGTATTGTCACTTGCCCATGGTTCCTTCCGTTAGATACCAAGCTGGTATGTAATTATTCAGTCAGCAAAGAGTTTATATTAAGAATACCCATTAAAAAGTTACAATGCACACTAAAGAGACACAAAATCTTCTGTAAATTTCACCACAGATAGAAGGCTGGAAGAACAAATAAAAAACCAGAAATTGCTACCACTGGTTGTAGGTATTATTATTTGCCACAGCCATGCCAGTAGTCTTTGACCTGAATAGGTAATATGCTTAAAACATTTAATGTATTACATTGCTACAACTGAGAACCTTTATGAACAGCTACAGCAGATTTTTTGAAGGTCATGCAATGTATCATGTTATCACATTACATATTTGTATTTCTGCTGTGGCAGGATGAAAGCCACAGTCTGCTGTGTCACCAACACTACTAGACACCAGTGTAAGGCCTATGACTATAATAACTATAATTTATGCTGAAACATTCTGTAGCCCAGTGTTATATGACAAGCACTGCTTATATATTTGTGCACTCAATCTGTTTCTTGGTTAGACCCCAAATTATACTTCCATACAGTAACATTGTCTTCTGTGAGAAGCTTCAATGTAGCCAGAATGCATTTAGTTAAATCACAGTAACACGATGTAGTTTAGATACACATCTGAAAACTGTTTAACACAGTTTTCTCCTCCTAAGCTCAGCATTCCTTGTGTTGTTGGAGCTCTTTTTGTTATTACTCAATAATCCACTTTTTCAGATGGTATCATCCGCTCATTTTTCTTACATTTGATCTATCAACACACTTTTCAGAGTGCTGCCAGTGCAAAGGGAACACTTCTGGGAGATTGCAGTATACAAGCAAATCCTCAATTACATGCCTAGTCTGCTATTGGTTTCTTTATTACATTAATAAAGCTATAAATTCTGAAAATCTGAAGTGTGGATCTTATCAGTAGCATCTATTGCTGTATGTGCACAGACATTGTCTGAGCCTGATAAAGTGAATATGTATTGTATACCTTGAGAATGAAGCTTTTAAAAACAATTCAACTCAAAAAATTGAAAAGAACAAACTACAAGAATCCTATGCAACTCTGAAAATTGAAGGATTGGCTACATGATCTGTTTTTCATAGACAGTTTGCACTGCAGGATTGTTTTCCCAAGAAAGCTCAGGTACCAGTCCTTTTACAAGTGTTATTTTCAGAATAAAATACTTCACCCACTGCAAGTCAGGGGGCCTCTGTTTTCAAAACAAATTACCACAATCCATGACAGAAGCCTAAATAAACACTTGCCCTTTTTTTTTTTTTTTTTTTTTTTTTTTTTTTTTTTTTTTTTTTTTTTTTTTTTAAGCCAGCTTTATTTTGGTTAGTAATTGACATTTGTAAATAAACCACTTTGCCTACTTAGTCTTAGGACTAGGGCTTCATTTTTATTATGAGTGGGTATTGCACATGAGAGCATAAATTATGAGGCCTCAGAGCCAGTGCTACAATTACACTGTTCATTCTTGATACCAAATTCCATCATTGGATTACTGTCTGTTTTAACTGCTTGACCTTGGTGGGGTTTTGTCTCGTTTTCAGTGTTCTCAAGAAGATATTGCAGATAAACTTGGCATGGATATCTCTGCAACAAACGCCGTGCGCATAGCAAACCCCAAAACCTTGGAATTTCAGGTGAGATCATTCAAATTTGGAAAGCACTATTGTCATGGGTTCTGTATTTAAAGAGGAAAGAAAGGAACCAACAGAAAGTAAAATTTATACTTTCTACTTTTCCCGCAGAGGTTGTGTATATTTATGTGCTGAACTTGCTAGCAGTCATCTTCTGTTACTCCTTCACTGAGAAATACCTTCTCTGGTGTGAAATACTATTAGCTTTTCAATAAAGTAAAATGCCATGCTCTTTGTGACAGAATATGGCAAATTTGAGTAGTCTTATTGTAGGAAATCCCAGATGATCAACTCCTGCATTTAGAAAAACCTATTCAACATATAAGGAACTACTAGACCTGGCAATCTCTAAAACTTCCTTATCTCTGGATAGGGAACATTTGGGTTTTTTTTTTTAATTATTAACTACTTTTACTGCTGTGGGAGGTTTTTTGTTTGTTTTTAATTCAGAACAGTGCTCTTGAAGTACTTTCATACCCTTTTCTAGATCATTTGGTCTTTGCTAGAGCAGAGAGTGAGAGCTCAAGTATGGTATTCTCAACAATTCTGAAAATACCTCAGAGTGTACCCATACTTTTTGTATTTCTTTTGGAGAATGTTGTTTGTTTTTTAAAAAGATGCTTTCTTTAGTTTACAGGGAAGGTAAATTTAGAGGCTTTTTCTTCTTTCTAAGAAATACCAAGGTAAACTCACTGTAGAAACATTTTGAAAAGTTTCAGGAGTCTGTGGGGTATTAATGTTTTGTGATTTGTGGGCTTTTTTCCCTTGAAATCTTCAGTAAGTCTGACTTCTCCAAGTGTCTAAAATGTCCTTCTAGATCTTATCTCTAGTACTGAAAACAGTCTTCTGCTGCTTTGAGACTCAAGAACAGAATTTTTCCTACCTTCCTGCATTTTCTGTTCCACTTGGCACCACAAATAAGCAGTCATGCAAGACACTGTTGTAACCTGTTTGGACAGTTTACACCTGCTCATGTATATCGTTTAGCATGGTGATTACAACAAGCAATATAGAATATACCACAAACAAACAATAATAGTGTGAACAGAAAGAGAAAAGATGGCAGCCCCTCCAACCAGATGGAATGTCAGGCTGCTGTTCTTGAAAGACTGTAGGCCTTTGCAGTAACAATGCTGCTAAGCAGTGTTACTGGATTAATTCCTTGTGGCAAAAATAACTTCAGTCTTTTAAAATCTGTAGGCCTCCCTGAAAACTGGGAATGATTACTCTTTGTGATGCACTATTAAGTTTCAGCTTTAGATTGTAACTGTGATGAGATTCTGAGGATGGCTTTCCCCATCCCCTACCCTCTGCCAGCATGACAGGGGCAGGGTGATGCCAAGGACCATCTTTCAACTGAGTGTGCAGCTGGAACTCTTCATTGATTATGAAAAATAGGAGAAATAGACAGAAATGCTGCAGATCAAGGATAAGTAACTGTTTGAGCACATGCTAACTTTTAACCTGCAGTCAAGGAGCAGTCACTCCCATCCCTCTTCCACTAGATTTACTGAATCAGACTCTTCTGGTTTACAAATAAAAATAAAAAGGTGCACTTCTAAGGAAGTATTTTAGTGGAGCACACAGGAAATGGTACTTTTCTTACAGATACATTCACAGGATATGATTGTCTCTTACTTGGATTTTTGCATACATTTGCATGCATACATTTTCCATGGATTTAAGGTTGTCCCTGACTGAATATATGCACTTCTATTACTTAGTGTATTCCTATATCATTGATTGATATCAGGAGCTATCAAGATAGTGTTTTAGATATATTAAAAATGTTATTTAATATTTCCAAGATAACACTTAGGATTTGCCTTTTGCATAGGTGAGAGTAAATTTCTGTGAATTTTCTGCACTTCCTATATTATTTTTCTACCCTTCACTGCAGCTCAAGCACTTGTGAAGTGGTACCTGTTCTTAAGCTCACATATAAGCTCTTTGAGAAAATGCAATATAAAGAACATGACGAGAATTACGTTTTCAAGTTTAATAATTCTAAGTCAAACCTGCTTAAGCATACGAGATAAGTGCAGTATCTGCACTTGACTACTTTTGAAGTCTTGTTACAAATGAGCAAAGTGAAAAAGAAAACTAATAAGCTATTTTGGAAGGTACTTGACTTGCAGCATCATGTTTGTCCTGCAGGTGGCACGTACAACCCTCCTTCCTGGGCTGCTGAAAACTATTGCTGCCAACAGAAAGATGCCCTTGCCTCTCAAACTCTTTGAGATTTCAGACATTGTAGTAAAAGATCCTAATACAGGTAAGAGAATGTTCCTCAGAATTTTTAATAATGGAAAAATGTTAACATACCACATGATAATAGTAAATAAATAAATCTGTATTTCCTAAAGAATATTCATTTCCATAATAATAGTCATCACATACTACCTTTTTTTATTTATGTGCACAGCACAAGAGTTAAGAGCTTGGTGTAACAGGCTGGATTTTAGAATGGCTGGAAATGTGGTTCATTTTAGATGCTCTTTCGAAAAGACAAGTTAGGTACGTTACAAACATTTTTAGGCACCTAAATATCCTTTAAAATCTCAGAACCCTGAAAGACTGCAAGGATAAACACAAGACAATTTTGCATCAAAAAAGGGCCTGCTCTAAAGTGCTTGTGTTGATGTACCTATTTTTACTGCTTTTGGATTCTTGTCAGGTATGTAATTGATATTCTTATCAGAGAGGTAACCCATGAGAGAAGCTACCTGGTGGTAATATTTTCAGGTGGCACAAACCTTGGAAAGTAGTAAATACTGAAGCCATGCTGCTATTACAGCCCTAGAGCCTTGAACCACTGCAGTCTCAGTGATGTGCAGTGCTGTGCCAGCTGTAAAGTGTAATGTCCTGAGCCTGGGAATAGCAGGTTGTATTTGCAGACAGATTCTATCCTGAGAGCAGCAATCAGAGTTTGGGGTCAGTGTGTCTCAACACACTTTCCATCATCTTTCATTCAATCCCTTTCCATTATCTTTAAACAGGATCATTTGTACATGTTTTCCAAAATGATCTTCCAGGAATCTGACAACAGATAGGAAGGATGAGATTGGTAACAGAGGTACAGGGTAGAGAACAAAGCAAATCTGTGTATAAAACTGCATCAATAAATTAAAAAGCTCCACAGTGCAAAACCTCCTCTCTCATCAATAAAAGTGTTTTCCTTGTCTTTCAACTTCATCCAACTATGCTAAGAAAGCATGGCTGCCATGTAACTGTTCTGTAACCTTAGTTGTTTTATGTGAAACAGCCAAAGCAGCCAGTTCATTTTTCAAAAGCTTCAGCAAAATCCTTCCCGTGTTTTTTGGCCTCTTTGCACTGATTTCACTATACACGATGAAAATTTCAAATTACTTTTGTCTGGGAAAACGTACCACAGTAAACTGAACTGTAAAAATGGATTTTTAAGTGCTAAAAATTTGTCTAAATTTTACTGATTGATTTCTTTCTATATGGTATATTGAGGGAAAAGGAGTGCACAAGCTACAGTTTTTGGGAGGAGTTACGAGTCTGAATGGAGTTTTTTTTCTCAATGAAAAAGGCTGACATTACTTTAAATTCAGCAGTAGAAGTGGTTCTGTTGTTTCATTATCTGGTTTCATGTTTTAGTGGTTGTGCTTAAAGTATCTGGGATCTGCAAAACAAAGGTTTATATAAGGCATAAACAAAATGGCAAATAAATTGCTTTGGTGATGAATTTAATTTGTAGATTACCTTTTTTTTTTTGTTTTTTTAAGGGGAAAAAGGAGCTTTGCCAAGCAAAATAAGCAGTTTTAGCAAACCATGTAGCCTTTTTTTATTAAATACAGACAGTTTGGTGGTGCAGCTCATTCCTTGCTGGGCATGTAGTTTGCTAGAATGCAAAAAACGTTATACAGATGGCAGGATAGCATCAGCATTCTTCAGAACTAAGGGTGGGGCTGTTTATCTTGGACTAAGGAATACATTTTCTCTGGCATTGTAACATTTTCGAGTTAAACTATTACTTTTGTTTCATGTGTCAAGTGTAGCTCTTGAAAGCTTTCATTTATGTGGATGGCTGCTTAACAGGTCTATAAAGACTGATTTTGTGGTGTACTTCATTTTCATGGGAATCATTGCAATAGGTAAAGACTTCTGTGGTAGCAGCTTTCTGCTCTGTGCTCTTGGGCAGCCCTCTCATGGGCTGAGCACTTACAGACTGTGAACAGCCTCTGAAATTGGTTTTAATGTTGTGTTTAGAATAACTGCTGTCTTTGCCAAATTTACTTCCAAAATTAAACTTGTCTAATAAACAATTTGAAAGGAGGGTGGGGATAAAGGTAACTCTAAAAACGCTGAAAAATGTGGGGTTGTCCTCACATATGGAATGAGATTTCCTTCACAAGGCTTATGTCATCCGACTGAGTAATTTAATTTTATTATTTCATGATTTTGGCATGCAGAATTTCCAATTAATAATTTCAAAAGTATGGGTCAAAAGAGTACTGACATTAACTGTATTTGAAATGGCATTTTGTAGTCATTCTTGTGTGAATGAACCAGTCTCTTTTAAACACACTGGTTTTCAATAAAATACCTTCTTACACAGCACTTGTGCTTACCAAGGTGAACTGAATATATTTCCCTTCAGACATATCTGGAAGAAAGGTTTGATGTATTAAATTAGCAAAATGTGTGCCAGATTTAACACAACTAAATGGAACCAAATCTGAGCAAAAACGTTTCTTCTCAGGGCAGAAGAAATGTACTGATTTTGAATACTTGCACAGCATTTGTGTGGTTAACTTGTAGCGCTGGGCAGTCTCTTCTGGTAGGTTGGTTACACTAGTTCCAGGGATAAATCATCACTTCTACCACCAGGCCTAACAGAAAATACCCTTTCTCTCACAACAACAAAAGAAATTAATCCATTAGAAAATCACCTCTGACTAGTGATCTTGGAGAATCTGGCAAACTTATGGTAGCACACAGCACAGTTTACATAATTTCTGAGTACAGCTGCTGCCACATTTTGAAGCATTTTTCCAAACTGTAGAAGTGTTAGTTATATGCAGAAAATGGTTTGGGAGGCTAAAAGAAAAGTTTAAATGACCAGGTGTCTTCTCTCAGCTCATCAGGTCATTTTTCTGAAGCATCTCTAATTTGGAAGGGAACAGTGCACAGCACTGCTTTATCTTCCTCTGCGCTCTTTTGGCTCACATATTCCTGAGCAGCTGCCCATCCTTTGGATTGTTTTTCAGCAGCATCCCCAGGAAGTGCTTTGAAGTCTCAGAAATACATACATACATATATATATTTATAATTTAGGTTGACATACTTGGCAGGCTCATTTGAAAAATAGAAATGTTTCATGGCATGACACAAGAGATCTCTTAAGTGAGTTATAGAGAACTAAAGCATTTCTAACATCTGCCAGCTTTTGCCTACAATTCCTAATACTTTCTTTTTTATTCCTGTTGCTTGTAGTGAATGAACTTCCTGTGTTGTAACTCTGGAAAGGACTAAGTTTTATAACACAGCTTTTTTGAATACACAAAAAAGCATCCTTGCCTTTACCAAAGATTTCTGAAGTTGAAAACAGGAGACAAAAAAATGTTCTGTATGTTTATTTCTGATGCTTTAATTAAGAAATCTGATCTGAAGGCACCATTGACTATCTTAATCATAATGAAATTAAAATTCAAATAGCTGTCACAAAATCTGCTAGCATAATGACTCACAGGAAAAAAAAAGGAAATCATTCTACTGAACGTCTAGCCCAAAGAATGTGCTGTCTTAGGGGAATGAAAAACATTTTCTTCTATTCTGTTGTTCAATACCACATGAAAAATAAATTATTGACCATCCATGACTGCATTACTGATTGCTATCTTAGTAGAGCTGGGAAACAGAGCCCTACGTTATGGAACTGAACAGCCAGCATGCCCAGAGCCAACAACAGATGCTGATGCTATTGATATTTTCTCTGTAGCCTTTACTTTTCTGTGTTGCCTTTTTAACTTCAGGATTGGATTCTCCAGCATTATTTAACACTACACATTATTATTATAGAGGAAAAATATCCTGAGTGACAAAATACAGGCTTACTGTCACAGTAAATTCAGCTTTCAGTATCTAATGAGAGAACTTGCAACTGTGTTACTAAGTTGCTGCACTAGAAGCTTTGAATGGCTTGTGGCTCAAAAAGGCTGAGTTTTCATCTTGTATGGATGCTCTGCTCCTGTGTTTTGCTGTACTTTTAAACCTGTATTTCTAGTAATGTGTTACATGTTCTCCTGTTTAGTTTCTGACAAATTTTCTTGTTCCTGAATGTTTTGTTGAGCAAATAAGCAAGATTTAAATTTCATTTAATATCTTCTTTTTTACATGGTAAATAATAGAATAACAGTTCAGGAAGCATTAATGAGTGTGAGAGTCTCTGCTGGTATTTAAGCTCACCGTGTGTCACGTGCAAAGGTTGCTGTGGAGAGTCAGACCAAAGCTCCTTTAACCCAGTGCCCCAACTGTAACTCCAGCTAAAAGTGCTTGGCAGGGGAGAAGCATGAGAGCAGATTCACAGAAAGAATGCTTTCAGAATTCTCCCTGTTGCCTGGCCACAAGTAGCTCAGAGACTTTCCAATGTAAGCATGGTTCTTTTTCTGCACTAAGAAGTACGAGATTTATCTGCTAGGAACTTCAGCTGCCTCCTCAGAGCATCCACAAAATCCTGTGGTGAGGAAGTTTCACTGCTTAACTCAATGCTGCCTGATGCACTCGCTCCTTTTCTTGTTTCTTGCTTTGAGTTTGGTTCCTGTGCACTTTAATGAAAATGCTGAAACCCACAAGGAGTAAAGCTTCAGAAGTAGGCCACAGTAGTCCTAAACAGTGTGTATTGCAATGGGGTAGCCTAAAGGTAAAACAACGTACTACCACATGCTAATTTTGAGAGTTCAGAAAGAAGAGAAACCTATTTTGCTGAAATCAATAATGTAAAAAGGGATAGGGTAGGGTTTTGACTTAAGAAATTGTCCATAATGGGAGATCCTGTGCCACTGTCTTGAGTTTGTGTAGTGTAGCACATGTTTTATAATCACTTGGTTGCAGGGATGTCCAAGATACCACAAAAACCATCATCTGTGATTTGGAAACCTCTGTGAATTTAGATCTTTTCACCGATCAACATGCTAATGTTATTACACGTTTCAGGTTGTGGGCTGGTTGTTTTGTAGTGGCAGTTGCTCTGCCACCGAGTTCTATAAATATTTAGCTTTCCCACCAGCATCACAGGTTTCTCCATGCTTGCTGAGTATTTGCATTTTGGCTAGTCTGTTTTAGATTTCTTTAACACTTAACTATATGCTTGGTACCTGTCACTGCATAGAAGATACTAATATGTAACAATCCTCTTTCCTGCCCAAGAAATAGGGTGCTTTAAATCTTTTTTTACATTTCTGACTGTGAGAGTTCAGTGGGTGAAAGAAATCCCCTTATTTCCTCAGATTACATGACAAGTGTGTCAGAGAAGCCATTTTACATACTTATTTGTCCTTTCAGCCACAAGTGCCTCACAGTGCAGCAGAGGAAAATGGATGCAAAAAGCAACATTGAAAGTGTGATAAAGTTCCCAGATAACATAATTGTTTCCTCCTCCTTCAGATGTAGGTGCAAGAAACTACAGACATTTATGTGCGATTTATTACAACAAAAGCCCAGGATTTGAGATTATCCATGGTTTGCTGGACAGGGTCATGCAACTTCTAGAAGTACCACCAAATGAAGAGAAGGGCTACACAATCAAGGCAACTGAAGGTAAGGAAGACAGAACTGCAGTATACAGCAGATGTCGTTCTGGAGCCAAAATGTTCCTCGACAATCTGAGGGGAATTTTAGTTGTTCTCAGCAGTAGACACTTAAGGATTAATATTATACATGCTGTCATACTTAGGCATGATGAAATGATAGTGAAAAGCATTACTGGCATTCACTGATTGTAAGATGGGATTGCTGTCTTTCTCTGAGTTGTTCTGAGTAGTTTTATGTAGTTTGTGAGTTGACAGCCTTTTAAGGAGACTTATAGTAAAGCATATACCATGAGATAATGGAATTAATGAATTAATCTGCTGATGGCAAGGGTACGTGGGAATTCACTGAACTGGTGAATATGCCAGACACCCACTGTATTCTCCTTGGCTAACAGAACAGACAACTTCTTACACCTTATCTTTTAGTTTATAGCTTTTTTTTCCCCATATGTACCTTTCCCTTATACATTCATGTGAAGATGCCCACTATATCTTTTATTCAAAGACCTGCTATCTTCAAAACTGACCCTGCTGCTTAGCCAGTTTTATAACAGCCCTCTTCCTTCTCCATACAGGGTGAGCTGCACATGAATTAAAAATAACATCCTTAAGTGCAGAATCTCTTCTGTGTATGTGCCTGTGCATGTAAGAGAGAAAGCAAGCAAGTTGACCTGATTACTTCATTGAGAGAGCATAGGTTGATGGAAGAGAACAAGCACCAGCACTCATCTATTCTGCTACCTAAAATAACAGTGTAGAAAATACAGAATAGAAAAGCAAGACTGCAGGGATGGCAACTACAGTTCTTCTTATATGTCATACAGTGGTGTTCAGAGATACAAGACACTGACTCAGCTTGCAGAAGTGCCTCCATTCTGCACTTACTGGAGCAGAGGCACAGGGTCCCTGACAGCCTGACCCAGCTCGCCTGTTCATGGACCTTTAATGGAAAATTGTTAGATGTCTCCCTGTTCTGCAGTGTGCTGCCAAGATGCCAAACATCACACTTCAGCTAAGTAGTCTCCTGGCACTTCAATGCACACTTGTGTCATACTTATTGATGCTTTTTTCTCTCCTCCTTTTTTTGAAAAAGTACTTTTTTGCTCAATATTATTTAGGCAGACTCTTAAAGGGTTTGGTAGAACATTTTTAATAGGATTCCCAGGTTGACCGGAGGAACATTTAATACAATTATACTTCTTATTCTAATTCTACAAAGGACAGAATGGGTAATAGCAAAGCTTATTTGGACAGGGGGTGTGGCAGGGGGGAGTTAGAACAGCCTCTGGGAGCTGAGTACTCAGCTGTCATTGAAGTTAAACCAAACTCTTATTTTCCTATTCAAAACTCTTCTGTAGCTGTTTTTTTAATAGACATATCAAGAGTTTGCTTTAGTACTGAAAAATATTTTCAAGTGTTTTTTACTCTGTGTTGTAACATTTCAGCTGACTCCAGGAAACTGGAAAAAGATCTCAAAAATAATCCTAACACAGGGAAGAAGTTATTTCTAGATATTAGTGCTGCTCAGTATCCCTGATGCTGTGAGATTTGTAATGCTCATTCAAAATCCCTGCATTCCCATGACATTAGTCCACAATGCATTTAGTGTAAAGGGCAGATTAGGCCTTGTCATGTGCAATATATATATTAGAAGCAGTTTGTGGCTTTTGGCTATAGCCAAAAAAAGCGTCTACTACTTTCTGTTTCACCAGTGATTCAGAAACTCTCCTGGGATGGCACACAGATTCCTTACAGTTCTTCTGACATTGGAGTTTTATCTTGGTAACAATGCAGATGGCTGATACTCTAGTGCCATAGCAAATGCAGTGTCACTGCACCAACTTCACTTCAAAGACCTTCACTGCAGAGATGGGTGGAAGTCAAAGTAGTTGGGGAATTTTGTTTGGGATTTTTTTGCTGGTGGTTTGTTGGTTATTTTTCATCTTTTTTAAACTTGCTTTACAGTCTGTCAATTGAGCATGTGCCTGAGAGAAAATGTCAGCAGATGATGGACTAAGGTCAATTGCTGAGTGAAAAAAAGATATTCTGTAATGTCTTAAAGAGACTGCAGGATACTGAAATAATTCATAAGAACAGTGCAAGTTACTTCAGGGTTTTTAAATCAGGATATTATTAATGGCATGGATTTTTAGATGCATCTCTATGGAATCTGCTTTTTTATTGCCTGTGCCAAATTGAAAATTTGTACAGCGAGAAATGGGTTTATCCTATGACTGGTTTATCCTCTGATTTAAAGAGATTTAGGGGTACATTCTCTGTACATAATTGTAAGCAAAACTTGAGACATTAAGCAATAGAGTGTAAAGGTACAGTTTTAGTCCAGTTGTTTTTATTCCTTGTGTAACTGATTCAAATAGTTCCAGTGACTATTGAAAAACAGTACAGGGAATAAAATATTGCTTTAAATGAGCAACAGAGAATAGATAGAGATGTATTGGGCACTTTAGTCACTTTCCCAAATTCACTTTGAAAAATGAAATGCCTGTACTATAGTCCTGTTGGTCCATATGTGCAAATCATGGTTATTTAAGCTCCTTCTGTTCCACCAACACCTAAGTGCCCCGTGATTTGACCTTAAGGTCAGAGTCTTTTTGCCTTCCTAGCAGCACCTGTGAAAAAAGTACAGATGCTAGAGAATATGGGTGAAATTGTGATGTTCCCCTGGCCTTTGCACTATGGTTTGGTGTAATCTGAGCCAGGTAATAAATGGAGAAGAGCTGTTTAGAGCAGCCTTAAGGGAGAGGGTTTTAAGTAACTGAATTCGAGGATTTCAGCATACATTTGACACTCAATGCTTTTCAGTTTCTTAAAAGTTACTACTGGAACCTTTTTTTTTTTTCCCTTATTACTACTAAACATAAAAAAATAAAGTTTTAAGGACAGAATTCTGAAATCCTACTTGTTGTTTTAAAATGCACAGAATTAACTTTTTGATATGTTAGTGAACCCTACTAGTCTAGAAAAGCATTTTGGTTTTTTCCCTTTGTTTTATGGCACAGGCATCCCTAATCAAATATAGATTGAAAAGAGTACAGTCATTGCATCAATCCTCAAATCTGTATGTGCTCCATAATAAAACCTTTTTGCATAAAACTTCTGAGATTTTAGCCAGTTCCATACCATTAATAAAATGTAAAGATCAGTATGGATGTGTATGATGAGGAGGTAAACAAATAAAATCAAACTTTTTAAAATATAAAAATATGGGTAGAAACAGACAACAATTTGGTCGTATGCTGTCAGGTAATTTCATAACATTATGAAATTTTTAGTTCACTTTTGTCAGTTTCAGTTCTCTTGAACTGAAAACCAGAGGCATTCTGATTATTGTATTGGAAGGTATTCTTAATTTCAAGTTTTAATCTCTTGAGGAATGGGTATGTTTTCTGCAACATTTTAGTCATCTTGTGCTTCTGGATCACCGTCTGAGATGACTATTTTCTTCCAGAAATCAGGACAATGATCACAGAGGGTGATGTTAATCATGGGATTTGAGTCCCTAGTAAAGTCTTACTTAAGCTAAAAAGAATAAAGAAGGGCTTAGTAAATACTGACAGTGGATTATATATCACAGCCTTCAAAGGAGTGGTGTGAAGTGTAGGGTGTAATTATCTTCACTCTTAATGTAACATTTAGAATGACTGTGCTTTATTTAAAGAAGAAACCCCTCATCTCACAGTACCTTTTGAGCATCTTCATACTTGGCAAATGGAATTTAATGGGGCATAAAGTATGAAAAGGAAAAATAATATCCCTGTTTTATAAAAAAAAAGGCAATTTGACAGGTTCACAGAAAGTGAAAAATCTATATATATGCCTGGATACTGCTTCAGTGCCTCCCCCACTGTCTTCCATGACAAAACTGAAACAGCATTCATTCATGTGAAAACAAGCAACCCATAAATAGTGTCAGTTTGTGACATGAGCTACTTTTTTGTACATTATTAATTCTCGTGGATCTCAGCTAACTAGATTTATTAATTTTTTATTTTTTTTTAACTACATGTTCATTCCATTCATTCTTTTAGGGTAATCATCAGCTTAACAAGGCTGGGAGGTCAGTCTATTTGTGTTCAACAGAAACGTGTGCATAATAAACATATGCGAACTCTTGCTTCATTCAGTAACTGACGGTTGTCTCAGAGAAAAAAAAAAAAAAAGGAGGAATTGTACTCCCTTCGTTTTACTGCCCTTATTTAATTAAATGAAAGGTGTGGTAAAGTGTAGAAAATTTTAATTCCACAGTAAATCATAGTAATAGCTTCTCATTTAGTGAAGTTTAGCTGTGAAATTAGAGGTGTAATAGTTATCTCCATAACTAAGAACGTCAATAAACATTTGCTTCTATAACAATAGTTATACAATAAACAACTTTAAAAAAAGATTTAGACCGTGAATCTCAATTCACAAGACAAGTGGAGGGAAATCTGGGCCTAATTCCAAGTTAGCTGTATAGAGTTGAACTGTGGCATCTATCTCTGATGACCAGTTTAAACTGGGAGACTGCAATATGCACAGATGTTTAATGCCCATGTTGAACTTGGAATCATTGATGCCTGATTTATTTTAAGAAATTGTAGCTTGATGGCTCTTAATGGCAATCCTGGCCCTTCAGCTGCCTGTTTTGGCAGCCACTGCATTGGTCACAAATGTCAACAATTGTCTATTTACTCAAAGATAACTGAAGGAAAGGTGCCAATTTTACTATGAAGCCTCTAGATACCACTTCAGACATACTAGGGGATGCCGGACAATTCTTAATCCATTTAACTGGCATTCTAAAAGAGATACTTTATATGTGCTATTGCATCCTTTGTAATTGTATTGATAGTCTTTCAAATTACAAGTTTGGTAGGTAGTCAGATTTGTTTGAAAACATCTGTTCTCAACAAAAATGTCAGCTGGTAATTCAATGTATTCACATTTTCAGTTCCCAAGATTTTTTTTTGGTCACCCAGGATCATTCTAGATCATCCACCTTGGAATACTGGCACCACATTAACATTTTCTAGTACTACTGAATTCCCAATATTGTTACTGCAATTTAACAGCAGGAGGCAGAACATTTGCTCTGAAAACTACCATAATTCTGATGCCCAAGACTCCTAGTGTCTCAGTGATGCAGGTAGGCCAAGCAACACAGAGTTTGTGGCAAAACTCATAGTTTGATTTTAGAAATAAGTCTCATTTCATTAGCTTTGTTCTACTGTTGGTTTTTATTATGAAAAAGAGGCTTTCAGAAGTGAGTCTGAGAAGGGCTTTTTCCATTCCTATGGTCATTTCAGCTCCTCTGTGGAAGTTTTTGGATGTTCCTTCATGATATCTTTCAAGTATAATCTGTTTGTACACTTATCCCAAAAAAGTGTATCAGGTAGAGGAAAAGTACATTATTTTAGCACAGCATGGGATAAATAAGACAATTCTGTTTGAGACCCATTTTTCCCCCACATATGAAATAAAACAAATTCAACTAGAGCACAAAGGAAGTCTTCGTTTCTGAAATCCAGAGGATTATTTCAGAAGAGAAACTCCTTTGAACAGACTCATTTAAAAGTATGTGTCCTGTAGTATAATCCCCCTGTACTGGAAGGGGGGGGCGGGGAAATCTATGGAACTGCAAAAATACTGGAGGAGAAGTGTCATGTCAGTTTGAAACGACACACAAGCTGCTTTATACCTTCCTCTTTTTGCAAGTACTAACAGAGATTACAATGGTGTTCTTCCCATGGCATTTTATTCTGACAGATTAGGGATGCTTCAAGAAGTAGTAGCACTTGTCCTGACAGTTAAGACTTTTCATTTTCTACCAGTGTTTGTCAACTCTCTGAACCATCTACGTCACTGGCATTTGTGTTCCTTGAGCTCAAGGTGTTACTGTCTTCTCCTGGAAAATTCTCAGCTCTTCTGCTGTTCCCTTACTGGAGAGGCCTCTTCAGAGTTTAGTTCTTCCTTCCCCCCCCCAAAATCTTTTTTAATCACACATCATAACCAGTCCAACAGATAAAAATTTTCTTTGCATCAAGAGTTTTAAATGTCTGGCATAGTTTTACATTATATAATTATATATTTAGGTCACTTCCATGTTTTCTGTCTGTTTCCTTACATTTTTAAATAGAAAATTATTTCTTAATCATAAACTATATTTTCCATGTTGCAAAGCCTTCTCTAGAAAAGAAATTACTCATCCAAGCCAGTAGCAGAAATAGCAGCAATAGACATCTCCTTTCTCAGTGAACAAGGTCAGTGATGTAAGCACTGAGGGTCAGGGTGTTTCATCCTTCAATTCCATTTTCACCTGCACAGCCTGCTATGGCTGGAAGCAAACTAAGTGTGCATAGGCTTTCATTTTCAATACAATATTAATATTAATGCCAGCCAATGTGGGCATGTCAATTTTATGCTTTATAGTTAAGCAGTTCTCCAGTCTGGTATAATTTTTCAACTGCAATATCAGGGAAGAGGAGCAATGCTTCAAATTTAAAATAAAATTAAAAAAAAAAGGCAAGATTAAATGTATGTAATTATATTTTAAAGAGGAATTTGTAAGATATTGGCTTAAACTTTTAGATCAATGTGAATGCAGGTTCCAAAGATTTCTGTTGCCCCTAGTGGAGGAACTGACTTTATCTTTTCTTGTGGTGTATGTATGAGAAAACAGTAGATAAATGCTGAGCTAGGTCAGACTCAGCCCAGTACCTGTGCTGGGCACAGACCCTCCTGCTTTGGGACCAGAAGCAGAATAGCCATATTTGTTGCAGGCCCTGTATTGCTTCTGCTCTCAGGCAGGCTCACACTCAGCCAGTTCAGGTAGTTCCTGCTGGAGCAGCTGTGCTGCTTCAGCCACAAAACCTTGGCTTGCAACAGAAACCTCAGTGGCTAAAACTAAGTGATTAACAGTTCCACTGACTGCTGAGGTTCGTTATTTCATTATGCATTATTCCATGCTAGTTTGTCAAGTCACTTTCTGAAAGGCGTGAAATGTGGTAGCTGTGAAAGCACAACATCAGGTGGCTGTTACTTATCTCAGCAAGTCATGTCAAGTCACTGGGAGGGGAGGGCAGCTTGGTCTAGGACATGAGGTGATTAAACAACATACAAACTAAATATGACATACTAAAGTAGACTTGCAGACTGACTTAGTGCTGGTTCTCTACTCTCTAATGCTTGTATGAAAGCAGAGCCTAAAAGCTAAAACCTGCTGCCTTCCTGTGCATACATGGTGTAAGTTATACTCCCTACCATAAAGAATATGGGTTATTGTTTCCTAGTTTCTGACAGACAGTGATGTTTGCAAGGATGAATTATTCCTTTAGATATCCAAAGAGAGATAAAAAACAGTCATGGCACAGAAAGAAACTGAGTTTTTAATGTTGAAAGCTTTGTGTTCGCTAACTCAAGTGAAATAGCAAGACATCTTAATTTAAAAAAAAAAAAGTGAGCTTTATTTGGGATTAGGAATTCCTAGTTTTATTAACACAATAGCTGTGACACAATACCAGCTTCACAAAGTGAAGTATAATGTTTCAGATAAATATGGATAAATCAGATAAAACTGGCCTGAAAGCAAAGATGAGCCTTGTAATGGTAACTCTGCAGTGCAACTAAACTACAGTGTAGAATTGCTGTTTCTCACAACTGCCCCACAAACGCAAGTTTTTTACGCATTATACATAAATACTGATTTCTAGAAAAATACATGGAGTTAGATTTGTTTCCAAGTTTCCTACTTGAGTTTTTCTGTATGCAGTATTTAAACAACCACCCTGGTACTCCAGCACTGAATAAGAGAAATACTGTTTCCCAGATCAGTGACCCAAAATGTCTGTGTTCCTTAGCCTCAGCATCCACCCAAATATTACTCCCCATTAGAAAGGCAAGAACACAGTGGTTTTACCCAGATCATCTTAAGTATGGAAACTGCTGTAATCCTGGGCAAATAAAGAGGGTCTCCAAACATGTCACATTCTTGAATCACTTCCTGATATCCAACAACACCAAACACCCTTTGTTTCTACAGCAATAATGAAAATACAACCCTATGAGATAGATTTATTTATGAGATAGAAGAGTTAATTTTCCTCGCAGCCTCCCTGAGATACAAATTAATAAAAACACAGCCACTGACTTAGTTGTAATATGAGAAGATGATTAATTGACTGACCACTGCAGATTTGTAGATGATTCTCCATGTTCCTTAGTCTCATTGTCTGCTCAGGGACTCTAATATTCAACTCTGTTTTTGGATATCTAGTGTACCAGTCCAGCTAAGTGATTGACTGTCACTTTACCCTCTTCTGCTATACCCTGTATGAGGAGGCTTTTGACAAGAAAAGGAGGAAATCAGAATGGCAGATGTCCTTTAGACAAGGGCACATTCATTCCCATCATACAGCTATTTTTTCTGTCATTTTTGTCAAGTTTGAATTATTTTCTCAGGGAGGGGAAGTAAGGCGCATAACCTGAAATTTGACTGTACTAATTTGAATTTCCTGACGTGTCATTACAGTTAGGTGTGATCTGGGGAGTGGCAGTTCTACTGGCACAGCTTTAGTCAGGATTTACAAAACAAGAGACTAAAGTTAATAAATATCCCACTGATCCCAAAGTATGTTTTTTTTTCTGGACATGAGAATATAAGGGGGAAGAACTGCTGACAGTATGCAACTTAAAAGAACAATTGGTCTCTCAGTTTATTTCAGAAATCATGCAAGATTTGAGATGTCTGTGATTTTAAAAATTAGCTGAAGGTAAATTATCCCATGACAGGATATAATTTTGAGGTTGCTGTTGCTTTGCATAAGGTTCTCTGGGGGCCTGACTGCACTGTGTACATGAACAAGAAAAGATGCCTTTTAAAACACTGCCTGCTCTCATAGTGTCCTCTGACTGCATTTGATTTGCCTTATCTGCCAAAGGAAAGAATTGGTCAAAAGTTTGAAGAACCTGATCCTAAAACCAACATCTAACCTCACAAAACTTAAATTCCATCCAGTGTAGCACAGGCAAAATACTCTACCAGGTGAGTCAGGATGAGGTAGTGAAAGGACAGCTGAGGAACTAAAGGGGAGGAGAATTAAGATGAAAGACTACTGAGGCCAGATGAGCTCTCCTCTGTTACCTTCTTAAGCTTCAGCTTCCAATGTCCTTCAAATTACAGGAACAAACAAGTGGGTTTGAAGGGTTAGTGCAACTGTAGGTCTATAATACTACTTTAATCTATTTCTTTTTGAAAGGAAGGGAGAGTAAGGTAGAGAAAAGAAACTGTGCAAGGTGTTTGACAACAGAGAGTGCAGGGAACTCAGAGCCCTTTGAGGGTCAATTAGCCAGAAAATGTGCTAAAGACTACATGCTCTATTGGATTATTGGCCAAAGAATTACCCCAGAGCTATCAAAGTGGCCCTGCTGCCTGAATACAGAAAGGCAATTACGGATTTTGAGGACATGCTACAGAAGCTTTAATTAAAGGTATTATTTCTACATCACTGAACATTGAAAATTAAATTCTTACTTGCAGCCATGAGAAGTAGCTTTTCTCTTTTACTTGCGTAGTGTGTCAGCATAAGACATGGCTGGATTTGGCATCTCTTCTTTAGGAACACATATTGTATTTCACCCCACCCCTTCTCCTAACTACCAATTATAGACCTGACATATTAAGAGGTGGATTTCCATTGCTAGACCTTCAGGCTTCCTCTGGCATTGTCTAGGTCTCAATCAGCAAGGACAACGCAATCTGACTAGATTTCAAGGTGAAGTTTATGAAATACTATTTCTGTGCAGAGCGGAAATTGTTTACATACCAAGAATGATAAACCTCTTATCCTTAAAACAGAAGGTATAGTAAACTACATTTTTTAAATGTATTTTGACTCTAAACAACCAACCAGACAGACCTACAAGAGCAGCCTTTCAGTATAACTGCACCAGCAGCAAACACAGTCCCTTCCTTGCACACCTGCCAAGAGTAGGGCCTCCAGGGGTGCTTTATGAGTGCCTAACCAGTGCAAGCTTTCCTCAGGAAGACCATGCTCTTCACAGCCATAGACAGATAGGACAAACCCTATGGTGAACTCCTGCTCCAAAGCTGCAAGTCACAGCTGCTAATGATTCTGGGAATGCTCCTTTTGGCATCAATACCTTATTGAGGCCTTAGAGCACTGGGCTTCAGCTTATGGTGTGATTTATTCAAACAAGGTAACACCACGTGCATTTTTTTTGCTGACTCCCCATATGTGCCAGTAGCATAACCACACATCTTTCATACAGCTTTGACTCTCACTGTAAAGTTTTTAGTTTGCTTTGGGAGTCAAAGTCACATAACACTGTCAAGTACAAAACACAAGGCTTGCTGGAAATCTAAACCACCATTGCTATTTACTTGATAATACAAGAAACACACAAATTAGGATTAAAAAAAAAGTTCTTACCTTTGTTCCCTGGTTATTTTTTTTGCTGCTATCCTGCTCCATAGATTGCTCAAGCTCTCCTGCAGCCTGTGTCTTGTCCTCAGCACAGCCAGGTTCCTCCAGCTCAGGTCTCCTTTTGTGGTCATAGTTGGTCCGTCAGTCAAAGCCCTCCCCCCAGGTGCAAAATGCTTGTTTCCCTTTCCCCCCACCCTTTCTGCTCAGGTTTTTCATGTTTCTTCTGAGTTTTTTTTCCTTCTTTATCTGCTTACCTTTCACTGTCTGAATTTTTTAATCTGAAATTTACATTTGCTCCAAATTCTGGTGCCCCGGCAGAGAGACACACGTGGACCAACAATACCCAATCCGTGCATGAGCCGACGTCCTTCCCTTACCACCTGTGTGTTCAAAGGAAGAGCCACTAAGATGAGGAAGGCTTTAGATCCACCATGTGGGATTCAGTCTGGAGGCCCTTTTGGCAGGCAGGAATATACTTTGAAGCATTCTGTAGTGCAGCCAATTATCATAATAATAGTTCCATTATTAACCCAGAGTTCATAAACTCTCTGTAAACCTGTTCCTCAGCTCATGTTTCTTTGGTTCAAGAGCCAAGTGTTAGCTGGACAGATGGGGGCTCTAAAGCTTTTAACAGGTTCTTTCATTTTTATTTGCGTATTGTCTTTTCCAGTCACAGAATTATGCCCTGCAACTGCCACGTCTGCAAACCATCAGGCACACCGGTGACTGTCCTGTGAAGTAGCCAACATTTCAGGGTTAGCTTAACCAGAAATGGAGAGGTGGTTTGAAGGTCCCCTTTCCTGCACTTTGGGGACTGAAATGTTCCCCTTCATATCAATTATATATTTACCTCTTCACTCCCAGGAAGTGCAAAGAAAAGTAACATCATAGTCCAGCAGCAGTTGCTGCACAAGATGGAAAAATACTGCCAAATATCTAACCCAAAGCCTGCAGCAGTGTATTTGGAGCACACTGAATGTATGCTTTCATGGGAAAGGCTTCAGCCAAATCAACAGCCAAATCCCATCTCCAGGTGGGGGGCCAGTCACCACCCCCCTTCTGGCAGTGGTGATTCACTGCTTCAGGTCACTTGTACCATGGAGCTGTGCTGTAAGCTCATGTCCAGAAGGGATAAATTGTACCTTTGTTGAGCTTCTAGCTAACATAGTCTTCACTTTTTGCATAATCACTAAGACATTTCATAGTTTTTGATATAATAGCATGAATTGCTGTTAGTTTTCAAAATTTATCATAGATGCATATTATTTAGTTAAATCCAAGGAAACCTCCTGAAGTTAACCTTCCAGGGAAGGTCAGTAGTGGCGGATGTGAGAGTTGGGTAAGGCTTCAAGTCCTCACCAGCTGTCCACCTTCTGCCTAATTTCTGACTGGGAGACCACCAGCTGGTGATGCCCGGATAGCAGAGCATTTCCTGTGCCTGAAAATATGACACTGTTTCACACAATGGGAAGTGGCACAGAACTGGGAATCTGCCCTTGATAGATTGACTGAGTGCAGTATTATTTTAGACCCCATCAGATGTCTACGACAAGTTTAAAAACAGTTAAGTCTCATGATACAGTTGGGTCTAGATGTGCAAGAAGATAAAATAACTTTCCCAAGACTACACACAAGGCAGCTCAGAAGAACAGACAAGTCACTCACAGCTTTTTAACTGATCATATTGTCAGAGCTCTTTTTTCCTATAGATTTATAGTAGGGTACCATGCCAAGATTATTAACTTCTGCTCGGTTCTTGCTCTTGGGCCAGTTTAAGCTTACAGTCCAGTTTCTAAAAGACTGTCACTATGTGTGCTGCTCACATCTTTGGGACAATACCAGCTTTATTCACAAACAGAAAAGCCTTTACTGCTAACTAAAAGGGGACTTTATTTTTAGGTTATGTTTTCACCCACAATCTGCAGAGTGATCTGTATATGTGGCATTTGTCTCTTTCCTGAATTTGTTTCATCAAGCTTCATTTTAACACTTGTTTTGAATAGTGCAGTTTGGCAGTGGCAAGTGTCTGTTTGGCTGGAGTCACGTGCTAGTAACATCGAGGGTGAGATAATTTCACTGTTGTATGTCCATTGTAAGTAGTTGGTTTGTTCTTGTAGCTAAGACTGGAACTGGATCATTTAAAATATACCACTTCTGAATATTTTTTAAAACGTCCTTTAGGTAATGTTCCTGTGGTCATTTACTACTGTCATCAGATTTCACAAGGTAGCCAAAACTGAAGTAGACATTTAAGTTAATTTGCACTTGCAGCAACTTGGGCAAGAAAAAGACTTAATTACTGTTCTTGCAGCTGCAAGTTACAGCTACAAACCTTCTTAAATGAATTGTTTCCATTGGGGAGCTAACAGAATATATCTCTGGGCCTGACTACTAGTGATCACTGTCATGAAAATGTTCCTGAGGTCTGAGGTTCATTTGAACCTTTACTGCCTTTTTAAGTAACTCCTTGTACACACAGTAAAGTGTCCTGGGCTGATCTGAACCTTAAGTAGCATTTGGAGGAACCAGAGAGTAAGTTGCTGTTAGGAAACTGTTGTGATCCTTTTGCATGATGCAGAGGATGCTGAAGGGCTGAGTGCCACGTAGGTGGCAGGGAGCAGGAGTGGGAGCAGCTCCTCAGCTTGTCTTCACACTGGCACAGAAATAAGCCCAGCAGGGATGTCCCTCATCCCCTCTGATGCAACCTCACATTCCCCAAATAACTGTCTCCTTCTGGTGGAAGATGCTTTGTTGGGTTTTAGCCTCTTAACCTAACGATGGAGAACAAGGGGTGAGGGCTGGGAAGCTGACTGATCCCTGATGCTGTCCTTGCTGACTTGTTTAACTTCTGAGTGGAAATCCAGTGAAGAGTCCTTCCTCTCTGCAAGGGCAGCAGCATTTAAAACGTGGTGGAGGCAGCTTTCTGAGGAGGATCTGTAGGATGCAGTGGTCTTGTTTCATCCTCTCCCCTTTCCTCCTTTGAGATCACAGCATTGTCTGCAGCACTACTCACTGGATGCCCACACACTGTGCTTTGCTTCCACACACTTGTTCTGAAAGAGGTGGTTTCAGAAGGAGCAACTTGCTGGTTTGGTTTGTCCTTTGAAGGGCTATCACGCAAAAATGCCACTCAGCTCAAACCAAAAACATGCAAATGTAGCTGTTATAGAAAAGCTTGAACATATTGCTGGTATAGCCACCAGGCACAGGAAAGTTCCCAGGTAGGAAAGGCTTTCCATGAAAAAGTCTGTATCGCTCCTCCAAGCTCTTCATGGCAAATTCAACTACTTTTTTTTTTTAAAAAAAACTTCCAAATAACATTTAAAACGTGGGACTTGGTTTGAGGTAAGAGTAAGATGATCTTCAACTTCCTTTGAGTTGTTCATTGTTTCAGTTTTACAGTGTATAGGAAACTGCCTAAAAGCTCTTCTCCAGATGAGGAATGTAGGTTGTTTCTAATTATGTGACATATAATCAAGGGTGACATGCCCACTTACCCTTTAGATGACAGCAAGCTTTATTTCCTGAAACAGACTAAGGTGGGAAATATTCAGGTGTTAAATAGCCTAAAGGCTGCAAAAGTTCCTTATTTCAGTAGCCCTCTGACTCGACTTAGACTGTGCTAATTTCTGTTGCAGAAGCAACTAAGTCAAAACAACTGGAGTGCGAAAAATGCCCACGCTTTGGGCTTCACATTTTATTTTTAACTCAGTGTTTTCTCCTTTTCTATCAATCATGACAACTGTTAATGCAAGAAAAGTGAGAGCCCCTTCTTAGCATCTCAGCACAGAGAACAGTTTAATACTGAGAGCTTTGTTCTGCACGTTAAATGCCTATTGACTTCTCTGGCCCAAAGAAATATTGATTTTTCTCTCACTTTCTTTACAGGCTCTGCTTTCTTCCCTGGTCGCTGTGCTGAGGTCTTTGCCAAAGGTCAAAGCATTGGGAAACTTGGAGTCCTACACCCTGATGTTATCACCAAGTTTGAGCTCACCATGCCATGCTCTGCCCTAGAGATCAATATTGAGCCCTTCGTGTGAAGACATGACTTTTATGCTCCCGACAGCCGTCCACTGTCACATGCAGCACCCTCTGCTCTTTTGTCTTCCTCCCGGGGGACATCCGCTTATGCTTTTATGTTCCAATAAACTAGAAAAACAGACCCTGTCTCCCTGAGTAAATGTGTTCCTTACATGAATCTGGCTGGCTTCTGCAGGGAAGGAATGTGGCATCTCAGTCTAGGATGTGCCCTCAATGTTTTTAAAGGGCAGGGGGGAAGAAACAAGTTGGGTCAAAGCCCAGTGTTTTACAAGAGAAATGTAATGGCAGAGCACATGATTAGTTTTCAAAATCAGAAATGTTCCACAGACACAGCTTCATACTGTAACTGATTATGGCTGCATAACAGGAATCTCATTCTTTTCTTATTGCATGAAATAAGATAATTGATTAGAGCAAATGTTGAGTGAATGTGAGCAGAACTAAGGAGTTGAGCTTTTATTCTGTATGGTTGTCATGTGCTCATCAATGGCTGGGGGAGGAAAATAAACTTGTTTCATGAAAACCAGAGGTATTTTGTAAGCAAGATGTGTGTAATATCTGCTCCCCTACTCCAGACATAACTGTTGATCCTTTATCATTTGAAATTCAGAAAGGAGAGGGGGTGGAATTAAATTTTTTCATGGTTGATGTAAGCCTAGCATTTTTTGAAGCTCCAAACCAAATTGGGGAAGTGCATTTAAGAGCATATGCCAGCAGTCTTTTGCATGAGGAGCAGAGCACTATCAAAGCCTTTGTCCGACGGGGGCTGGCATGTGTGTCTGCAGAAGTCAGCGTGGGCCTGCTGTGCTCACACCCTCCCGGTGGCTTTCTGCACCCCAGCTGTGCAGGGACCTCGCAGCTTTGGGATACGATTACTTTTCTTGAAGTTTTACCCCTGCCCACACATGGGAACCTCTCATGGGTCAGGCTTTTTCCCTCTAGGTGGCTTTCTGGCAGCAGTTCTGCCACAGCCTGTCTCATTGTGCCTCTGCTCTCTGGGAAACTGAGAAGCTCCATCCAGCCCGGCAATGCCCGATCCGGACTTTCTGTGGGAATGTCACCGAGTGGGTGGTCAACTCAGTATGTTGAAGCAGCTCTTTACTGGCTGGCTTGTGGAGTTGGCTGTCCCTCCTATGCAATATTATAACCATTGCTAATGTTGCGGTCTAACAATAGCCAGTATTTTATGTTAGGACTAGACTGGCTCATTTCTGTTGTGAGTGCCAGATAGCCCCTCATCCCAGGAGGAGAATGTCCAAGAGTGGACATCTGGGAGATGCTGGAGAAAGATCTCTCACTGAGCAGAGAGGTGTGCAATGGCAAGGGTGAGGTAAGCACACAGTCTGACAAGCTGCATGTCTGCACAGACCCCTATCACTGGACCCACAAGTGCTTTTCAATGCCAGCCCCGTCAGTAATCTTAACAGGTGGGAGGGCAACAGGCAAGGCTTTCTGGTGCAAGTGTTAATCCAGTATGAAAAATGCACTACAGTTACCCATCTGGAAACCCTACAGTTCCCCTCAGATGGAAGTGTAGATTTTAATTATCTCTGCATGACAGACGTGAAATGAGAATATAGCTATTGCCATACGTTGCACGACTGACTCCAGTGCCCACGGAGAGTGAGAAAACTGCAGCTCACATTTTAAATCTCCCAAGGGATTAGCCAGCTTGCCGTTTGCAGGATATATCTCTCCGTGGTGCCTACACAACTGTAACCAAGCAAGCTCGCAGTGTGGGAAGCAATCTGTAACACAGATGGTAAGTATTAACCCCCCCTGTTTATTGGTGTGTCATGCACGGGGATTAGAACGACAATAAGGCAGATTTGCATTGCAGCAGAGTGCAGGCATATTTGCGTGCACTAAATATATTTCTCTACACAAGATTTTCTGACTCTAGGTGTCCCGATTCTCCTGTGAATTTACTGTCCTTTGAGTGTAAAGGACAGATTAGGCTGAGACTAAGGGCTTAAGCTGCAGTGGCATGTGTTGTGAGGCTTTTCGGGATCACTTCTTTCTCCTACCATTCGCCCTTGTATTGGCAGCTAAATGTTCCACAAATGGGACACTAGCTGTGTTCCAGGTAAGTACCATTACTTGCTAAAAGTAGAGGATGAGAATCAAGATAAAGAAAAAAAAGATAAAGATAAAAAAAGATAAAGAAAAAACCCCTTTGGAAACCCTGCCCCCCTCCCCAGCTAGCTGTGGTACCAGCAGCTTTGCAGGGGCTGCTGCAGCAATGAAATTCAAGCTTTGCTGTAGTGCTGTGCTCAGGATTAACCATGATTCCTGATGAGTGGGGCACTTCATATAAGTCTGGCGTATTTATTGCAAGGCTTTATTTTTCATAGCTCCAAACCAATTATCTGGTATTTACAGCCTGCTCGTAGCTGTATGCAGAACTGGAGAGAGCTATCACCCAGCTTCGTGCTAGAGCGAGCCACTGTGTACACTGAAATTGGCTTATACTCTTTTCTGTAGCCATGGTGTCTGCCAAAGGAAGTGTCTGCTGCTGGTGGTGACTTCTGAGCAATTTGTTAACATCTTTTGAACTTGTATTTTCTTTTTAAAGAAGAGTTGGACACTATTGGTCCCCAGTTATCGGTAACTTTTGGCCTGCTCCTGTTGCCTATGGGTACTGAGTCATCTCTGGGGATCTGAACACAAGCACAAAAGGCTGGAGAGCTGGTGACAGAGAGGCCAAACCTATTCCAGTGTGCTCTCTAGGTGACTGCTGGGTTCCATTCCGCTGGACACGAGCAGTGACCTCTGGGTTTGTCCTTGCTGTGCTTTGGTGCTGCAAAGGTGATTTTCCCAAGAGCAGAACCCTGAGAGAGCCTGGCTGCAGCTCCCGGCACGGCCCCTGCACTCGCAGGTCACCCTTGCTATTGCACAAGAGCGCTTATGTAAAGGTGATGCTCGGGACTGTTTCCATCTCCGCGCTGGCAGCGTGCTTGCTTGCAATTTAAATCATTCTTGGCTTGGCAGGTGAGCATGGAATAGGCTGAGCAAAAGCAGGGACGCTGCCAGGAGGCTGCCGTGGGGATCACGACCTCTCACACACGACACCTGTGACCGCCCAGTGACCTTGAAACCGAGCCTGGTGCGAGGGCAGGAGGGCGAGCAGGGTGGCAGTGGGACAGTGGGCAGGCTGGCCAGCACTGCCAGCCCAGCAGCCCCAGGCAGACAGCAGGGGAAGCGATGCATTCCCATAGGAGCTGAAGATGGAACTGGCAGCAGGCGAGGGCCTTGCTTTACACACATTTTAGCAAATGTGTGAGATCCCACGCGCTGCCGAGCAGCACTTCCACCCTGTTCAGGGAGGTACTCGCATTTCCAGACTTCTACTTGTAGCACAGATTAGAAGGGTCAAAACTGAAACTGAGACCATTTTATTTTATCTGCTGAATTACATCACCTGTGTCCAGAAAAGCAAGGCACAAACTTGCTTATGATTTTGCATAGAAATTTGGACGGATTAGGAGACTGAGGTCATGACAAAATTACTGCTGAAAAATTAAAGCAGAAACATTCAGTGCTTGCTGGTTTGGTTCTTAATTCCTGCCAAAAGGTGCAGTACCATTTAGCTGCTGACAGAATAGCTGGTTCTGCACTGGAAGACTGGCATGCAGAGATGCCCTGTGACAGGAGGAAGGCTGGCATGGCACCACACACCCAGAAAGTGATTTGCAAAGTGAGCATTTCAGCAGGCAGTCTGAAGGCAGGACACAGGGGACTAAGCTAAGGGTGAGGTGCCTGCTACATCCCTCTTGAAAGCATAATGAAGGAAACTTAGAAATAGATTGTCTTGCACCACCCCTACAGGTGTAGGCAGGTACAGGATGAAGAGCTGTAGCACTGGACCAGGGTGAAAAGGATGGGACAGTACTGAGAAGACAACCGCCCAGGCTCCAAGGCTGATCATCGGGAGTTACCTCCTACCCCATTCACATCAAACAGTGTTTTATTCTAAAATCTGAGCATGCCTACTCAAGAGGATTCGGCCTATGTCTTTGTGTTGCTGAGTACAGAACACGACCAGCAAACCCACCACAAAACCTCATTTTCTACCACCACACTGGAAATGCAGAGACACCCACACTGCAGGCATGAAGGGGCAGGGGGCATTTCCACACACAGCAAAGACACACATGGGTCTGCATTGAGGACCTGGTGCTTCAGGTTAATGAAATACAGAAAAGGTAATGTGTCTTACCTTGTTAGAAGACCTGCCTCTCCCCAAGCCCTGTGGGAATGGCTGCAGTCCTGTGAGCACCCCAAGAGCACAGACTCATCACAAAGCCCAGCTGAAAGCTGTGCCTGGCCCTGATGCTGCAACAATTGGGCTCACTCCGATCAGCTGAGGGCACTTGGAGTCCAGGGCCATGCCACTTCCAGGCAGGACCTGATGATGAGGGAAGGACACAGCCCTACCTGGTTTGAAATACATATCCTTGGCCACAAAACCTTGTTAGGCTGCTCAATGAACACAAAATATTCTGCAGGTCATGGGTTGTCAAACTATAATTGCATATGTTAATTTAAATTGGCTTCCCATTAACTGTTCCTCTGTTAGAGGCAGATACTGTTGGTGAAGGAGATTCCACTGCCCAAACTTCATCACTAATGACAGGCAAGTCACTCATTTCTATTTGGAAAGGTTGTAACAAATAGTTATTAATGGATCACCAGTTTCTTTTTAATGTTTTAATAAAAGCAGGATCTTGCTGCAGGAGCCAAAGCTCACAGCTGGACTGAACAGGAGACAGGGGGTCACAAGAGGGACAGCTTGGGAAGAGAGGTGCATGGTTGCACTTGGGAATTTCTTTAAACAGGGACTCACTCCCCTTACATCAGTCATTTACAAGTAGCAAAAGAGAACACAAAATGAATAGACAAACACCAAATTCTGCAAAATAGGTATATTTTAAAATTTGAACCAAATACAGTTTGCATTTATCACATGAGTCACGTGCAAGTCAATACTATAAAAATACCTGTGCAGCATTTATGTATAGTTTATAAAATCTTTGTAGCACAAAATAGCTGTGAATCAGAACAGAAATTTTACACGTAAAGCTGCATGAATGTCCCTGTCAAGCTGTGCCTTTCTTGGGACTGATTCCACCCCCCAGATTAAACACTCAGCTTGCTGCCAGGTTTTTTCCCAGTTTTGGTCCCACCCACTGTGATGTGGCCCCTTCACAGGGCTCCAGCTGTACCTCATACAGCACTCTTGACACAAGGGGTTTTGAAGGTGTTTTAAAGCCTGATGGCAGCGCTTCTGTGGTGTGTGGAAGGGAGGGAGGCTGAGGATGGAGCCCCATAGCTTTGGTGTTTGGAGTCCAGCACTCACCCAAGGGCAGGTGTGAGTGGGCACATGCCCTGCTGAAAGGCTCACTGAAGCTGTTTGCATGCACATGTGAAGTCCACACAAACTATAAAACAGTTTACCCACAGCCTGAGCAAATCTAAAAACGGTTACAATTTCTGCCTGTGTTTTTTGATGGAGACTGCCAACCTGGGTTTAATGTGGCACAGCCCTTTCCCGTGCATGCCTCCCGCTCCACACAAACAACTCCAGGCATGGTTTTGGAACTTGACTCTGTTTATCCAAGCAGTCAACTGATGGCAAGGAACCTCCTTTACATTTTTCAGGTTCATTTTTCTTGCAGACAGGAAGACAAGTGGACATGGTTAAAAAGCTGACTCTCACTGTACATTCTGCCAGGAAAGGCACACGGACCACACTTGAAGCTCTGCAGCGATAGCATGGTACATTTCTCTAGCCAAGCAAACCACATTCACTGCTGTATATCTCAACAGCTCATTGGTCCAACAGCTGATATATATTTTTTAAATAAGCAGCCTGAGTTATAGGGAGGACCTTCCCACAAATGCTCCTCACCTGCTATTCTACAAGTGTACACAGTATTGCAGGATGCATGGAAGACCAACTGTAATGCCGTGCAGCACCAGAAAACGATGGCATCCTATCATCACCACGTGTTGCAGTCACCAGAGTCACTACTCAGCTCCTTCCACAACGCAGTTTCTGGACACTACTTGTCATTCCTGCATGACAGGAAGGACTTTTCCCTGTCCCTTAGACAGGGGAGATAAATCAGAGTTAAACAGTTTGATCAGAAACCTCAGTGTTGTGATAATAACTGCTCAGTTGTATGTAGGCAAAGGATCTTTTAGTGGAAGCTTTCTTATTAATATCCAAGATAAATTTGTTACAAATCACATACAATGCTTTGTGTTAGATTTCCCTGTTTGTTTTTTGGGTTTGGGGTTTTTTTGTTTGTTTTTAATTGTAATGGATAAAACCATCCACACAGAACTAGCCAGCTCTGGCAGTGCCATCGGAAGACACTGTGAACTCTGCCCAATAATAGCACTTCACTCTTGGCTGGTTGCCTCTTCCCCCACACTACCAGCTACTTGCTCCCCCATATCCCAAACCTGAGCCCTTCCTTGGCTTGCTCTACTGCTTCAGCAGGACCAGCCCCACAGCCAGACAGGCTCCCCACCACCCCTGACTCCGTGGCTGCTGTCACTCCAGAAGGGATTTTCACTTTTTGTTTATCTTCTTTAGCCACCTGGGCCAAGAGTCTCTAGTTATGGGAGACAATGGGAACAGCAATTTCTAACCCAAAGTTACCTGTGCACAGTAATTCCCATGACTCCTGCAAGTCAGGCAGTTGGGGTTTGTGTGGCAAGCTCATGGTAGTGAGGGGCTACAAGGGTGGCTTCTCTAAAAAGGTGCCAGAAGCTTCCCCTGTGTCCAAGAGAATCTATGCCAGCCAGCTCCAACACAGATCCTCTGCTGGACAAGGCTGAGCCCCTCAGCAACAGTGGCAACACCTCTGGGATAACGGAGTTAAGAGGGGGGAAAAAAATCCTACACAACTGCAGCCAGAGAGAGGAGTGAAGATACAGGAGAGGAACAACTCTGCAGACACAAAAATCATTGTAGGAGTAATAAGAGGTGCTCTGGAGGTGCCCTGCAGCCTGTGGCACAGACCACATGAGGCAGCTGTCCCCCTGCAGCCCATGGATGTCCATGGTGCAGCAGAGACCCACCTGCAGCTTGTGGAGACCCCAGATGGGAGCAGGGGGATGCACTAATGAGGCTGTGACCCATGGGAAGCCTACATTGGAACAGGCTCCTGGCAGGATTTGTGACCCCATGAGGGAACCGTGCTGGAGCAGTTAATGCAGAACTGTAGTCCATGGGAAAGACTCAGGTTGGATAAGCTTTTGGAGACCTGTCTTCTATGGAAAGACTCTATGCTGGAGCAGAGGAGGAGTGGAAGGAGTCTACCCCTGAGGAGGGAGGAGCAGCAGAACTGACATGTAATGAACTGACCTTAACCTCCATTCCTCATCCCTGTATGATGGTGGGTGGGAGGAGGTAGAGAATTCAGGAGCGAAGTTGAGTGTAGGAAGAGGGGAGGGGTAGGTGGAAGGTGAGAACCGTGCTGGTTTTATTTCTCATTATCCTACTCTGATTAGTTTGGTAATAAATTAATTTCCCCAAGTTGAGTCTGTTTTCCCTGTGACTTTAAGTGCTAAGTGATCTCTCCCTGTCCTTATCTTGACCCATGATCCTCCTGTTACATTTTCTCTCCCCTGTCCAGTTGAGGAGGGGAGTGATAGAGCAGCTTGGGCGAGTACCTGGCATCCAGCCAGAGCCAACCCACCACACCAGTGCAGAAAGGCACAAAACACTTTTTGGTCAAGTTACCAGCTTTGATGGAGTTCTCATGTCTCTGAAGTGGTGGTGCCACACATCACTCCATAAGGAAGGCGCTGCGCTCACTTCAGTCCTAACAGCTCGTGCAGCTGTGGGACAATCACGGTGGCAGTGAAGCCAACAGAGGAGTACGTGATAAACTTATAGGGCACTTCAACTTCCAGTCGTCTCCGGGCTTCCAGGTCACGAATGGGAAACTTGTACCGATAACCCAGCACACCAAGGACCACGCTCTTCATAAGCCAGCGAGTCAGTAGAACAACTAAGATCCCTATGAAGAACCTGGCTAGCACAACCGTCATTTTACTGGCGATCAGAGAAAATGCAAGCTGAAAACTTTTGCTGGTGTAGGCTGGCACAGTGTACTGGTTGTTTAACCAAAATCCCACAGTTGCTCCAGCTGCAGCTCCTAAGATGGTAGTGGTGTCTCCTCTGGTAGGGCTGTAATAGTCTAGTTTGGGGTAGTTGTAACATAAGACAAGAGGCACAACTATGGAAAACAGTGGGCAGAAGGGACTAGTTAACAGCAAGTGATCTATCGTGTCCCACGCAGGATACAAGAGCATGAGTAGCACAGCTGAAATCACTGCTCCGCCGATCACATCCTGCAAAGAAATCATGTTTAGGAACTTTTTGAGACTTGGAAGGTAAACCAGATATTTGATTGATGATACAAGATCATTATCTCCATTGGTGCACACCCAGAAGTGGAGGAACACCTGAAATCACAGTGATGGCACTATCCATGTGCAGGGACAACCTGAAGCCTGTGCTAAAAACCCCAAATCACCCATGAATGCAAATTTAGCATTATGCACATGTATGTATCTGTGGATACATGTTTTTCCCCTGAACAAGTGAGATTCTCCCCCTCCCCTGCTCATGTTTTAAGGGCACCCTCCACCTACAACCTCAATGGAAAAGGCACATGCACAGCTCCACCTCAGGGCCAGCCTTGCAGTAAGCTGCCTTCACACAAACCCTTCCCCTCCCATTATGCCACAAATCATTTCATCACATCAGTAGGATTATCATTTGCTTGCTTTGCATAAAACGGGGAGATGCTGTCCTTCATCAGAGACAAGCTCCAGGGATGAAAAGTGCAGAGCTGTGGGATGTGGAGCATGTGCTGTGATTTCTGCCAGCCTGGCAAGAGGCAGGCACCGCCAGGCACAAATACATCAAGGAGAAATTTGTTGCCCAAGCCTCTGATGTCCAGATTTCAGTACAGCGCCTGAAGCAAGCACATAGTTAAACCCTAATTTATTAACAGAGGCAAATAAGGTGTTTTGAGAGCTTGATTGTTGTCAGTCACAAAGCTGGGAAAGGAGACGGGAAGTAACCCCTAACAATGAGAACAGCCAGGTAAAAAGCAATAAAGGAAGTTTCCCTGTGCTGCTCTCCCAGCATTGCTCAAAGGCAGCAAAGTTAGTGCTCTGGCCACAAAATGTACTACAAAAGATGAAGTTAGTCACAGACAGAAGCCTCCTCTTCTCAGGATTGTATCTTTTTCAGCAAGTCATGCCAGCTGACTACTACCATGCTTCGTCACAGTCTGAAAATGAATTATTTATGCAAACCTCACTTATAGTTAGGCAGGAATGAGGGGACTTTTCCACAACAGAAATATTTAATGACATTCTGGTAAATGCATTACTGCAGTATGGCTGAACTTCAGCTGTTTACAACTTCCAGGCAATAGATTCACAGCACGTTTGGTTTTAAGCAACTCCAAGAGCCATTTTACATATTCCTAATACAAATTTCCACTTACATTTATTTCCTCCTCCATAACATGAGGATAGCCATGGAAATACACAAAGTTGTTCACAGATGTCTAATATGTAAAACACACTATTAGGTGTCAATATTTCATAGTAATTCTTTTTTTTTTGTATAAATTTTTATATGTCAACTTTACACACAAAGCATGTTTTGGCCCAACACTATGTAACTGCCTCAACACAAAAGAGCTGGGGGCTGCTCTTTCTGATGCTCAGAAATCCCATCCCCACGCTATACCTCATTTCCCACTCTGCTATTTGTCCATCTCATATTAGAAGGAAAAGTCCTTCTCAATACCCCTCTGTAGGTGATCAAGGAGTGAACTCAAAAGCTGTTCATGTGCTTTTCTGCTCCAAATAAAAAGATGTAGCCAAACATTAACATTCCCTAACAAAGGCTTTGCTTAGATTTACCCAGCTGACTCCAGCAGTTCCCAACCCAGTTGCAGACAAACCTGATTAAAGTTTTCTGAATTTTATTATCCTTCCATTCAGTCCCAGTACAGCAGAAAAGCTACTGTTGTTTTCAAACAGGACCCAGCTCTGCCAAGCCCTGACCTATGGCTTAGACCAGTGGTCTCCAAGCCGGGCGCAAAAGGCAGAACATACTTTCTGCACCACTAATAAGTAGAATAAAATATATGTATTTTTTTAAAGTTGTGTTTATTTTATCCTTAATTTACATTTTTAAAGTATATTTTGAGTATGTCTTATAAAGTATGTATCACTACAGTAGTATATGTATGCAGCTCATAAGTAAATATCTATGTATGCATAGGGTGTGTATGTTTGAAAACTTTTTTACTGAACAAAAAAGTTTGAAAGCCAGTGGTTTATTCTGGGGTTTTTTTCTCCCTATCCACCAATATATGGGCTTCTCATTTTGGAGACTTTTTATTAGAAGTTGCTGGAGAACTCAGGACACATCCAGCCATGGCCATCTGTGGTGCCTCCCTTCGGTCCTGGTGTGCATGGGCAGATTTGACTTTTTGAACATATGACACAGATGAGTTCCAGATCAACACTTTGCAAAGACATTTAGCAGTGCAGAATTAATTACTTCCCTCCTTGCCTGTTAAACTAAGGAGAAGATGGGAAGAGGAGAAATGGATCTGATTTCTGCAAGAGACACTGCTGCTCTGGACTCTTCCTGCTGTGCCCCCAGGAGCAGGACTTGAGTCTTTCCCGGGGGTGGAGCTACTGTTAGCACTCCCAGGAAGCACATTCTTGCCTGGCCGCCTGTGTAAACAGATTAGCCTCTCGCCAAGCCCACAATTATAAAGGAATTTTTAAATAAGGACAAGCACAAATTTTGCTCAAGGTGCAGTGCTACCAGCAAAGCTTAAAACCTCCCGTTCCCCTGCTGGGATGCTCCAGCTTCCTCAGCACAGACAAGTCCTCCACAGCTTCATATAATTTCCCAAAGCCAGCCCCCCAACTCCACTGCAGTGCAGCTTGGCCCTGGCTCCTGCACAGCACCAAACATCTGCCCCTCTTCAGCACCAGGGAGGCCTCTCTCCCATCGATTTTAGCTGGAGAGCTGCCTGTTTTCTTAACCAAAGAACAAGCCACTGTGGGGTTTCTAATGCTGCTTTGCTGTGCTCCAGTTACATAGAGAAAAACAAGTGAGACAAACACCCAGTTGCAGGTGATGTGTGGGATGCAGGACTGGGGGCTTCAAGAAGCTCCCTGCCTGTCATCAGGGTCCATGGGTACCATCACCACAGCTGCCACTCTAACACTGGGCTGGCTTTGTATTTCACAATGGCATAAAGCACCATTTGGTTTAGGATTGAAAAAGCTTTCTGAAGGAGAGAGCCTCCTGTGCTCTTCCCACTGAAGCTACAGCTGGAATTGCAAACACTCACAAAACACCCCCAGAATACCACACCAGCACAAACCACCAAGCATGGTGGCACTCCAGCATCTTCCCTGATATTGCCAATCAAAGCAAAAATCAAACTTTTCCCACTATATCTTGCACATGGTCACTTATTGCCCGAGTTCCCTTCACATTTTCTTTTAGTGTGAAACACCACCCTAAATAGAAATAACTTCCTAGGTTTCAACTCCTAAAGGTTACTTTATTTCACCCCCTAAGGACTGTACTCCACAGTGTGTAAAGTCATGTGTATACTTTGTTTTTTTTTCAACTTTAAAATGTTTAAGATAATTCAGGATTAATGTTAGTATTAAAAAATCTGCAATATAGCACAGGAAAGGGGCAGGGTGGAGGCTCCAGAACATCCCCTCCTGAGGACGGTGTAATCAGCAATAAATGCATCAAACCTGAAATGGTGTATCTTGCGGA
>VXBX01005247.1:1040841-1072438 GCA_013400415.1 Scytalopus superciliaris | reverse complement strand
TAATTTACTTTGTTTACAGAAACAACTTTCAGGTTTCTTTTTGGTCATAAAGAGTGACCTTTTGACCCCTCCCTATACACTGCCCACAATGCTGGCCAGCACAGGCCACTATTGCTTGTAACTCGGGGCAGCTGCAGCACCAGTGAGGTTCTCACCACATCAGCTGTGGCTCTGGAGGGACAGCCTTCAGCAGCTGAGACAGGAATACTTGTTCACTGCACTGAGGCAGGGATCAAAATTTGGGTCAGTGTCTTAGGATGGAAAGCAAAAGGTTATTTTCTAAAATACAATTCTCTGATGAAAAAGGCAAACAGCAAAAGCCACCAGTCCTATTGTCTCCAATTGCTTTTTGTTCCTTAAAAATAACCCCTAAAAAGTCACAGATTCGCTGTTTCAAAATGTGTCTAAATTTTTGCTTTGCCCTTTCCAGGTAAATCCAGATTCTCTCTTTGCCAGGTCTTCAGATTCCATCATTTAAGACCCCCAAAAAATGAGCCTGCTTTTTCACAAACATGGGATATTCTGGTGTTGAGGTGGTGAAGGTGGGTTGATGTAACTAAATTACCTCTAAGCAGTGCAAGTGCATTGCTGTCACCCCATTCTCTCCCAGTAACAGCCCAGGCAAGGAGTGTTTATTCCCTTTTCCCTAAGCATAGTATTCATTCTGGTACAGCTATAATGATGCAGATAGCTCTCATTACCAGCTTATTGCCTCTCCAGGTCTCTAATGGTAATGTCTCTTCTACTGACATAACTGTGGTTTCTGAGACCACTTCTGATTCAAAAGCAAGACCAGCAGTGCTGAGATACAGACTGATTTGTAGAGCTGAGACTACAGAAGATGAACTTCTGCACTGGAGATGCAGCAAGGCACAATACAACCCTCCTTGTCACTGCTCTTCTGGTTCCTCAAATGGGAGAAATTCAGTTACACCAAGTTGGTGGATATATGTTACCCACTCATTCACTGTACTAAAATACTATGATGGTTAATACATAATTATATCCTTTGTATTAAGACCTCAGTCAAAATTCCAGAGGCTCTTTCAGCTGATGGCTTGGCTGAGCAGCTGCTGTGCCTCATCCCTCAGCTCGTCCCTCGCACACAGCTCGGGGTGGGAGCCATCCCTCAAAGTGTGGGAAACTGCTCTGAACTTCACTTCTTCCCCCCAAAGAACCAGTCACTGCACGTGGGATGCCAGAAGCAGTCACTGGGAGTGGCATGCTGCTGCAGAGAGAGGGGTTGCCTTTGGGCAGCTGTGATCATTGGGCACACATGGAATGAAGACCCCAGGAAGGTATATTTGTCCTTCCGAAGGGCAGCATTGCTCACACTTCTACTAAGAAGCTTTTTTAAAAATTTATTTTAAAGCCCTTTTTTACCATGTCAAAAGCACAAAGGACTTTTTCTTCTTTTCCCTAAAATCCATCTAAATTTAGATGGGTCTTTCATTGTGATGGACCAGCAAGAGAAGTATGCAAGGAATTTTTACTGATTGACTTAAGGTCACTAGCCAAGAAAGGGTGTCTCCAGCTTCGATGTAAGATATTGTTTTGATCCACTAGGCCTGAAAGGGAAGGTCAAGCTATATTTTATAGCTAACCCTAATCACATAAGGGCTCCCTTTTTTACAGTCACCAAGTCCCATTACAAACATAATTACTACTTAGTAAAAAAGGTTCAATTATTTATGCACATGCAACCAACAGTGCATATCAAACTCCTGTATGGAAATAGCCAGGATTTTTTATCCATACTTGGGAAGCTGGACCACCCCTCTGACCACTACATATAACAGATAAATGTTTCCTCTCATCAGGAAGAAACCAGCTACTGTTATCACAGGTACACCAAAATCTGTTCCTACAGCAGGACTCTAAAGCAGTTGTGCCCAACAAATCTGTCATAAAAAGTCACAGATACTTTATGATTATTTTTGGACAAAGTATTTGTGCAGTTCAGTCCTTTAAGAACCAGTTTACTTTCAGCTGAAAACAAGAAACTTGTCATAATATTTCTGTAAGTGCCTTGAGCCAGTACGGTAACAGGAGACTCGCTGTCCCCCAGGCCCCCAAGGGCAGCTCATTTGCCATGGTTTACCCTCGTGAGTCACCAACCTGCTATTCCTGCCCCGACACTCCCAGGCTAAACCAGCCCGCAGTATTTCTTGCTGAAAACAGTGATACTGTTGCACAAAAGGCTTAGCTAAGGACCAGTGTCAGTTGCCCAAGTGCATACCTCGCAATTAAAATTTCAAAATAGAGAACTACAATTGAGATGCCACCCCGACCTCACCCGGCTCCTCAACCCCCGCACACTGCTGCCTCCCAAGTGCTACAAATCATTCCCCTGTGCACTCAAATAGCAGTAGCCTCGGGGTTTCCTCACAGCTCCTTTGAATGTATAGCCTGAAATTCAGTGGCACAACTCTTATATTCCTGCAGTGGCACAGCCGAAGCAGGTCACACATCGTTTGAAGAGTGGGAGATGGGAATCGCTGTCGGAAAGCAGAGCTGGAGGCACAACCAGAATGGGATGACAGAGGGCATCCTTACCAGGACTGTGTGCATCCCCGTGTAGAGCCTGCTGAGACACACCAGGGTGGAAAACACAAATGCTGCTGCCAGGCCAAGTTCGAATGGATACTGTGAAAAGGGGAAAAAAACAAAATAAAAAAATGTAAGTACGCCCATTACACCAAGCAGCTGGACTGACCTAAGGATCTCCATAAGGATGTCATGCTGGGAAGTGGCTCCTGACCTGCACTTTCCTAAAGAGGTCAATGTCACCTGAGGTGAGACCCCACGTCAGCCAAGGTGCAATCCTGCTAGAAGGTCTTTTCATTACCTGTGGTGCCTGCTTTTGCCAAAATCTAGTCTCAGTGTGGGGAATCCTGGGAAACAGATGGTATTTGCAGAGTTGTTCCCTACAATATCTACCTTCGGCATGTTAGTGCTAAAGAGCATAAGGAAAAAGGCACAACATGTTGTACAAGTGATGCCCAAGGTTGCAGCTGAAGGGATTGTGAGAGCCCCAGAGCCTGAGCAGAGGTGTGATCAATAGTCCTTGAGCGGTGGGCCGAGAGGGGAAAATCAATGTCTGGGCTGAAACCACAATCCAGCTATTAGAGCAGTCAGGACTGCTCTTCCCTGTGACACTTAAAGGTCTAATCATCTTCTTATGAAGCTGTTTTTGCTTAATTCCATCTCCAAGTTGCCTGCAAACATGGAAAAAAGCATTTAGATAAATCAACATTTAAAAAGAAAAAAAAAACCCTACATTTGGTAAAGAATAAGCTTAACATATTAGCCCTTAATCCACTCATTCAAATCCTGAAACCTAGTGAACTGCTGGGGTTTTTTCAATCAATAAAGGAAATTTTTCTGTAAAAAAATAAACCAATCCAAAATATAAATAAATGAAATTAATTCACCCAATTTGATACGAAGTCTCCATCTTCTGTCAGAGGCTACCAACTGACCAGGGTGGCCACAGGTCAGCACAAAAATGCTTCTGTGGAAATTTGAAGCCTAACAACCCTCTTCTGACCCTTTCGCCCAGCATACTCTAACCACCCAATAGCGAGCACAGACCCAGCTGCAGATGTCACTCCCAGTTCATAAAACACTACTTTTCCTAATTTCTCTAAGCCTTCGGAGGATTCACACTCACTTTACTCCCCCCCATCAGCAGGCAGCCTGGGAGCTAGTCCAGATCAGTAATTGATGATTAGGGCAGCTTGAGAAGATAGTAGCATAATGTTCTGGAAAATTTTTCTGTCCTAATAGAGGCAATTCAATCATTTAATTATTTGACAGCAGTTTTATTGTTTCAGTGGCAGCTTCCAAGAAGCACAAGGCAGCCTGTGAAGAGCTGTGTGTCCCACTGGTCACTTGTTGACTCAGGAGGAGAGAAGGTGCTGCTAACCAGGCCTTTTTGACAGCTCAGATACACGGGATGGATCTGGTCTTCCAGGGCTGACAAATATCCCATCTTAAGCTCCCTGTCCCCATCCCACTGCCAAGCTGCTCTGACCAGTTAACACACAGTGACCAGGAGGATGCCAGCACAGCATCTGTGTAATTCATTTCAGTGTAATTCAGAGATCTCCATTCCGGTGAGTGACAATCCAAGGACACACCAGCATTCACTTGAAGGGTGGCCACCTTTCTCATTGCAGAGAGCTGGCACTGCATGGAGGGGACACCCAGGGACACTGTGACAGCAAGAACCCCCTGGCTGTACTGCAAGCCCTCTTGGTTACATGGATTTATCCTTGAAATACACTCGAGAGGGCTGAGAAACACTCTTAAATGCAGCCGGGAAGTTATTGCTGCTAGAGGACAAGAAATGCATGCTTGGATTCATAAAATGGAATGAAAATAATCATCATGGAGAAATGACTGTCCAGGAAATAAACCTTTTAGAAAGATAATGAAGAAAAATAATAATGAAACTTCCCCAAGCAGCCTACAGCTCCAGTGCAGAGAAGCTGCTGTTACTTCTCTGACAGACAGGCTCACAAATGATGTTATGTGCTGTTAGTCTAACACAGGTTACAGCCAGAGGATTTCCAAGGATGTTTTTCCTTTCGTACAAAAGCCAGGTGACACAGAGCTCCTTTGGTTTCCCTGGGAGCTGGCATGTCCTGATATGTAGCACTGACTTGGAGGGCACAGGGTGAGCACAAAACCCTGGCACTTGGCACCCTCCTTCCATGGTCACCCCATGTGAGAAAACACAGTGAACCCACCAAAACACAGCAGGGCAGTGCAGCCTGCCCACAGTTCATGCTAAAGAAAGGAGATTCCCACTAAATTTCGTGTCTATCATTGGCCAGCTACAGGTAACCACAGGAAAGAATACGTACACATCTGTGAAAATAAATACAGAGCTTCTCTGAAAGTGGTTTTGGATTGCCAGCTTTATGTAGCTTGCTGGAAACAGACATGTAATTTTTAAATAAACTTTTTCTTTGATTGTTTTCTTTTTGTACCCCCTACCTTGTACTGGTTCATGGTTGCAATGAAGAAGGAGAAGGAGATGGCTGTAGCTGCCATGGCGTGGGTGGATGGCATCCCATACTCTGCGTTTGTCCTCACTTCCAGCTTGACGACAGGTGGTGAGAGAGGCCGAGGCCATTTCAGGATGTCCTTGGAGACCTGGCCTATGTACATCACTATCTGGGGACAGGAAAGGCCACAGGGCTGTCAGTCAGCACAAGCAATCCCCATGCAGCCCACCCAAGAACCACCTGCATTTCTGTGCTTTTTCCTGCAAAATCCATCCCTCCAAGTGCAGAATTTATCCCCTGAATTATTAAAGGGGTTTCCATTAGCTCAGGCAGCAAAGGAAGCAGAGGTTTTACTGCACCGTGTGGTAACCTGATCAGAAGTGGGACCAAAAGGAGGGTTGGCTGATGAGATACAGCAATACAGGACAGTGTGAGACAGACAGTTGGCTCCCACCCCATGCCAGAGAAGTTTAAATTTCCTCCCTGTTCCTCACACTCCCTCTCCTTCAAAGAAGACAGCTATATGAGAAATTTTTCCACCACCACCTTTGAATCACTGCCTTGCCCAGCTATGTCCCTCCCAGCCTGCATGCAGCACCAGCTCCCCCATTCCCAGCAGCTCCCACTCCACCCACTGCACAAGGTGCTGCAGGAACCCCACTGGGATGCACCACCCATGTGGTTATTAAATGACAACCTCAGCATCCTCAGAAAGGCAGCAGAGGGAGAATTGGACAAGCAACATGAAGTACCAGTTCTCCTGCCTAACTCGTCAGTAAAAGGCTTTAGTTCCCTGCTTGGAACACCAGAGGTTTAAGCAAAGGCTCCGTTAATTAGCTCCCAAGCAGAGCAACAGAATATTTTTTGGGCGAAATGTTGTGTTTTCAGGTCAACAATGGAAGCAGAGGCAAGAGACAAAGCTGGTCAGCATTCCCAATAGGTGTGGCCCATCCCGTCATGCCCGGGGCACCCACTGTGCTGACATCCCCTGCTCCTTAGCACCCTCTTCTCAAAGGCAGCAGGCTCTCAGCATCCAGTGATGACAGAGAAAAGTCAGCCAGGCGGTTCCTGGAGGATGTAGTTCCCTGCTATTGCCAGACTCCTCCCTTTAGATAGTGTAGCCAGACACAGGCAAAGAAGGCTCTTCGAAACAAAGCAAACCATTTTTTTTCCCCCGCTTTAAATACAAAAATCAGGTTAGCTGATGTCTACCACGAAAGCTGAGTTGCTGTGTGAGACAGCTCACTGTTCTGCTTCTCACGCTTCCACTAGCAAAGGAGTGGTCTTAAAATAACATCCTTCCCGTGCTGGTGTTAGCCATATGCTACAACAGCTACACAATCATCCACTGCCACATTTGTCACCAGCCACACTGCATCTCTCTCCCACCACCCATTTAAAAAACGACTTCACATTAAAAGAAAGGTGTCTGGATTCACATGTCAGGATCAGGAAAAAGCCAAAACTCATGTTCCTTCATCCTTTTCCCCCAACAGAGCACATGCTGCAGGGAGTGCTAGACTTACATCCAGCACCATTGCCTGGAAAAGAGACTGCTGGTGCCTTTGCATCCTTTATCCCTCATTGTGCGAATCACGTTACTGCCTTATTATCAACACCAGGTGTGACACTCCCAGTTGCTCCCACAGACACACAGCACAGTGAATACCCTGCCCCAGACTGTTCACAGTAATCAAAGGCTCAAGGAACAAATGTCTTTTAGAACACACTCTGTGGGTTTATTTGGTTAATGCCACCAGTTTCCAAATGGATGCAGGCACATCTTGGGAAATTAATTAAATTCTGGGGTAGAAAGCAAAATTACTCTCTACAGGCAGAACATAAAACATTGAGGCTGCCATTTGTGATACCATCTGAGAGGCAAGGTAGGATGAGCCAGTTTATCAGCAGTCCTCTATAATAATGACTTCCACTTGTGGAAGTATTATTAGCGCTAGTACGTAAGAGCATTACAGAAAAGGAAATGAGTCATCTCTAAAATGAAGGCTATGCTAGGACTCCTCTGATGGTGAAAAACAGGCTGAATGCTGGAGGTGGTATGGGGAAGCAAAAATCCTCACAACACCCTCCCTCCTGGCATTCCACATTAAATTCTGACCCTTCTGCTTTTTAAAAACACATATTGTGCAGACAGTATAGAGAGGTGAGACAATCTCCATAAAACACAAAGAGGAGTCCAGATTATGCTTAGACTGATCTCTGACGCACCAGACCTTTGCCTTTGGTTTACCTGGGTACTGTGGACGTCTTTAAACACAATGCCCTGGATTATTTGGCAGAAGCAGCAGTTGTGGGTGCAGTAAAACATCCCCCACCAGCTGAACTGAGAGGCAAAAGATGGCAAGTGCATGTTGCTAAAGGCCACCCAGCACAGGTCTTGCTCTGCGTCACCTGCATCCCACATGCTGCTCACAGTGGCTGGAGGAGCACAGGACTCCTCACTCACAGCACAGTAAAGCAAACAGCCCAGAGCTCCTGCCAGACCTGGCTGCAGTGGGTGGAGGGCAATGGAGTTCCCTGCCTGAGGAGACAGCCCCGTGGCATGGAGCAGGGCAGGAACAGCACCAGTGGGAACTGTGCACCAGTGCCCACCCCAGCCCAGAGCATCAGCTGGTCCTGCCAGAGACCATCACACAGCTGGTGATGGGGGGCAACACCCCTGAGTGTACAGCAAGCACAAACATCCAGAGCTCAGCCACAAACAGAAAAACCCCAATCCCAAATAGGAGGCTTCATGGATGTGGTCACTGTGAGACAAATGCTTTGCAGAAACACAGAGCATTACATTTCATTGCAGGCTGTATCTGAATTGCACTCTACTATGGCTCTCAGCTGCTGAGGAGGGTAGGGACCTGTCTTTGCTAAGTGGCCTTTTCTCTCTTAAGCCACACTTCATTATTTCCTGACCTGATTTCTCTATTATTTTGGATTTATGTTCCAGTAGTCCCCAGAAATAAAGCAAGCAGCCTGAAACTTGTGGCCTGGTTTTGGCTTTTTTTTTTTTTTCAGTCTAGCAGATGAGAAAAGTCCTATAATAAACTTTATGAACCATAACCACTGAAGGGAGATGGAGAGCTAATCATGAGGGACAGGCAACACAGACCAAGCCTCACCTACACTTCAATAACCTATTTGTGCCAAGCTGAAAATCTTTGATGGCCATGGGTGGACCAGCAGGTAACTTGGGCTTGCCCCAGACCACAGGGCTGGATAATTTTGCTGTGATTTCCAGCCAACCACACATCCACAATGGCTTCTGACAGACAAACAGCAGAGAGTGAGTTAAGGCTTGACCCAGCAGCAAGTTTACAGGTTTGAAAGCCTAAAGCAGGGTGATAAAATCAAGACCTTCCTCAAACTCTGGTGCCTTCCAGTACAGTTGGGGTGGCCTGTGCTGTGTGAGGGCAATGGAAATCATTTACAGTAAGCCAGTGCATCAGGTGTAGGAAAGGCAAAGCTTTATTGCCACTTTGGGTCAACAGCATTACATTTTACTACACAAAGGCAATTGACAGTTGCTATAGCAGCATGACAGCCTCTGTAGTCTTTTTCTGAGAGCTTCTTCTTAACTTGCTCTGGGTCATATATATGGTCTATCTCCAAAAATACATCTTCACCTGGGCCTTTACATCAGGGTAAACAAGGGAGTTGTATTGTAACAGATCTTGCTTTAGTGAATAATCATAGAATCAAACTTGAGGCATTACCATCTATACAGGTGGAGATTCATTTGTTTCAACATCTGCAGGAGTTCGCTCTGGGGTAAGGGGCTGCTCCCCTCTCTCTGAGCATCTGAGTCCCATAAAGTGATCTGTCTCCTTGACATTTGCATACCTCTGGTACTGAGTTAACCATCTAAGATGTTTTTCTCACCTGCAGGTGTTGTCTGGCATTTGCAGTGGTTTTCCTTCACTCCTCTCTCAATTGCTGCAGGCAGCACTCCCGTGGTGGGAAGCAAGAGCACTGCAAGCAGATTTACCACCACAATGCAGATGCATGTGACGGCAGACAGACACACAGCCAAGCCAGTTCTGCATGCAGAGGCACAGCACTGACGCCCCAGGGCGTGATTTCCCCTGTGGAACATTCCTATGGCAGCTGCCCAGACCCTGAGTCTGGCAGAATTTAGGAAACAGGCTCAGTGCTGCAGGTGTGCTGTGTCTGGGCATCCTCCATCATCCCTCCCCCACCACAACCTCCACACAGGGATGCACACACCTGACCCTCTCACAGGCACGTGAAGGTCAGGAAGAGCAGCTCCCTTGGTATTCTGTAATATTTCAGCTATCAAAGGGGGACCAGAAGGTATTTATTTTCAACTTCTGATTTTACAGCTCTCCTACCTAGGTTATTGATCTATTAAAAGGACAAGATGAAATTCTAGAGAAGACATGGGGTCAAACAGCATTGACAACTTCTTTCCTGACCTCACAGTGTGGCAGCCCAACTTTTAATCTGCTTTTCTGCTCCAAAACAGAAACTGGCTCTATAAACCCCGGCCTGTAGTAGCATATGTCATCTTCTCAGAAAGGAAACTTACAGTTTGAAAATGATGTTGCTTTGGTTTTTTTCATAACATGGTGCACTGATTAGAGTGACCGAGCACGTCAGGGGAAAAAAAAAAAAGGATGCACTATTAATAAACTGGCATTTGCAGATTAGTCAAGCAGAAGCAAAGACTCTATGTGGTTGCCAAGGCAGGCGTGACTTTGATTTACTATACAGAAATTAAACCAAGCACCCAGCCTGCACTGTTCACAGCTTCTATTCTCAGCATCCCCCAGCTAAAGCTTAAGTGACCAGATAAACACTGCAGCAGATAATAACTGTGACCCTTGAGCATCTCTTGGTCCACAGGGAAAGAGGAGCAGGGCAAGGAAGAGCATGTTCTTGCAGAGATATTCCTCCTAACCCCAAGTCAATGCCAAGAACTAAAACTTAACATCAGGAAAACACACCATGAAAGTCACTGAGAGCACTGTTGGCCTTTTGCCCTGGCAGTAGCCCATTTGGAGGAAGCCCTGCAGAGCAGATGAGCCCCAGGCACCCTCAGCTTGGAGGGGCCCTAAGCCACCCTCTGATTGTGTCCTGCTCCCCATCCCCTCCCTGAATCAGCTGGCTCCTCCCTGCATGCAGAGACACCAACAACAGCTGTGAGGCTGGGATCCTCCTGGAGGTGCACACACATCATGGGAGAGGGCAGCCGGCTGCGGGAGCTCAAGGATCTGCCATTTCTAGCATGGTCATTGCTTTCCAGAAAATACATCAACCTTGTGCTAGCTGCACAGGAACTTTACATATTTACCAAAGGTTTAGTCAGGTTCAATGGGACATTCAAAGTCACATTATGCTGGTGGGATGCTCAAACACTTGAGTTGTCCCAGCTCCATGATGGGAGCAGCAAATGCAGGAGGGAGGTCTCCAGCCCACCACAAGGAGCACAGCACACATATCACAGCAAAGGTCAGCACCATTCAGGGAGAGGGAAGAGACAGCACAGACAGCTTCCTAGAAAAAGTTATGTATATAAGGAGGGAGTACTTTGTCTCAGTTTAGGGTCCAGAAACAAAACCAGGACAAGATCAGGAGAACCAGGCAACAAACTAGCACATTCACTCTGTCTTTAAAAGAAGCCTTTGGATAAAAATGATAAGGGTGTTGATTATCTTACAATGGGCTTAAAGAAAGAAATTTGGGGCCAGTCTCCTGGTAGCAGGAAAAAGTATTGTCACATCTATCTGGTTTGTCAGCTAACACCTAAGGCTGGGAAACTCTTACACCTGGTAAGTCTAGTGAAATACAAAAGGTCACCAATTTAAACTTTACCTTAAATGATTCACAGCTGGTCTTATGAAAGACTCGCTGGCACTCTTTCTTCAAGGGTGGAGTACAGCTACCAGCTCTTACAAAATTCCATTTCAATCAACACTTTATCAACTTGCACATGGCATTTTCTTTTATGGACCATTTATTTTTGTATTCTGACATTATGTAGTTACTAACGTGCCTGAATACAGTTTTACGTGTTCTTGTGGAGAGTAACACATGGCACTTTAAAGAGCTTGACTTTTGAGTGACTGTGTTTATCAGCTGTTCCAGGCTTGTTTTGGTGAAATGTTTGCGCAAGTGCTAAAACTAACAAACACAGTTATTAAAACAAAGAATTGTTAAACCCAGAGTTTGCTTCAAAGTGTGTTATCAAAGCAGCATCCAGGGAAGATTCAACCACCTCACAGTAATGTCAGCAGCATCACTATTGCAGGTAAACTCCTGCTGATTAGGAAACTCCTGGTTACCCTGAGACGTGGAGATCAGAGCTCATCATTCCTGAGTAACTAAATGCTGACAGCCTTTAGAAAACTGTTCCTCTGAAAAGCAAGATGCTAAATTGCCACAGACTCAGACCAAGGCCCTTCTCAGACTTGCTGAAGATGTCCACACCCAGTGCTGCTCACAGAGCCCCGAGGGGCACACACAACCTGGCAATCTCCTGCCTGGCATCACCAGACACCCAAACTCTGCCTTCCTTCAGAGCTGCCACCTACCCCTGAGTCAGCAGCTTATCACTGTCACATGCCAACAGCTTCCACGCCTGCCCCAACTAAGTCCATGCTTGCAGCTTTTATTTATATTGTATAAATTAAATTTTTATATGCTATAAAGAAGAGCAGAGATCCTGGGGGGGGGGCAAACAAAAAGAACAAGAAAAAAGGACTTCCAGAGATGCTGAATATCAAACTTAAACTGTAATTATTTTTTTTCCCCAGCTTTCAAATCTGAAGCAGTGCAGAAAATAAAAAATAAACAAACAAAACAAAACAAATTGAGCTTTCACCTGGTGAGCTGAGATGTGCCGCAAATTTAAAGTACATTTGAGGGCTGGTTCGTATGATGTTATTTTTCATCTCTGCACTTCCTGGTTGATGTTGTGAGTCTCACAGGCTTCAAAGCTTTGCCAGTGCAGGTTCAAGAGCATTTACTTCAAATTGTGGGAGAAGAGAAGCAAAGACACCAGAGTACCTTCAGCACTAACCCAGCATCTTGCTCAGGAGTTTCAGTTATTTCCTCCATCTATCCACAAAGGTAAAGACTGCATATATACTGTGAATCCTCAGAGGAAAGGCACCATTTGGAGCACAACATGCTGCTTTAAGCTTTCAAAGCATCTGGATGTAACCACAGCCAGCATGTCCCAGAGCCATTCACTTAAACAGAAAAGCTTTGGGCACCCAGGGCTGGAGAACATATCCCAGGGTACTAAGTCCACTCCTTTGCTGCTGCTGAAATAAGCCCTCTTCATAATTTTTCTTACTGCCCTTCACCCTTATAGGGCTATTTCACAACCTTTGGCTTCAACCTAACTTATTTATGACTGCCTTATGCATGTTTCTTCTTGTGAATGTACTTTTAAGAAGCCCTTTCCTTCAAGTGGTGTTTGCAGCCAGCCCCATTCTCTCTCCAGCTTCATTTTGTTAGGGACTTATCTAACTTTTCAGTCTCTGCTCAGAAAATAGTCTGTTCCCTAATCATCCCTGGGCCTGCTCCAGTTTGAAATTATCTTTCTCAAATGGGGGTGACTGTCTCTGCATAAAATATTACAGATAAGATGGGAGGAAGGCTTCGTAAATGGCATTAATACTGCTTTAATTTTTAAGGGAAGAAACTCCCCTGATTTATCCTGGGACACTGACACTGTCAATTCCAGCTTGCAGGAGAAACTCATAGTTAATTTGGAAACAGCACAAAACAAAGGTCCACCCTCAGCACCACTTCTGTTTCTCCAGTGCTCAAGGTTAACCCCACTTCTCCTGGCCGATGGTATCACCCCTTTTGCCTCCACCATCCCTGGCTACCACGTTCCCAACAGACCTGTGCATTTTGTACCAGGCTCAGAGAAAAGTCATTGCTGGTCCACTCTCTCTCCCTGCTGAAGAGCTTCACTAACAGCCTCTCCCTACCCTGAACTTCCCCCTTAAAGGAGAACTATACCACCTTTCCCTTAGGGCTCTGCTTTTGATAACAGCTCCCTTCCCCAGATGGGTAAGAACCTTCTGCAGAACATGCCTGGGTGTTGCACTTGTCCCTTCCTGCTCTTTCTCCAGCCTTCCACTGGCAGTTGTCAGAGACTATCAGTCTACCTGGATTTTGACCTTTATCTAACACAGCTCTTCTCAGCTCCACATTGTCATCATGCATTCAGAAGCATTTCTTTGAAACTCTGGATTGCAAAGAGCCTGCAGATCTGCACTTCTGCTCACCACCATGTCCCCAGACAGGTGTCCTTCCAGTGCTATCACCAAAAACCTCCCGGTTAGCTAAAACCTTGGCTTTGTCCCACTGACTCCTTGACATTTCCTATACAGCTAAAGCCAATTGTGCTGTCACATACATGGCCAAGGCATTTAAGACCAGGTTGGATGGGGCTTTGAGCAACCTTGTCTAGTGGAAGGTGTCCTGCCCACAGCAGAGAGGCTGAAAGTAGGTGATCTTTAAGGTCCCTTCCAATCCAAGCCATTTCATGATTCTGTAGGACAGACCAACACCACTTAGAGCACCATGAATGCCAGTTCCTGCTCACAGCCTGCTCGCTAGCAAGAAACCCACCCAGCCAAGCTTGCCATAATATTAACACAAGGCCTGCACAGATATCTTTAGTCATTTCACAATTACATATAATTAACATGTTTTAAAACTACAAATTGTCACAAGCTCCTGTATTTAAAACAGCTTCCCCTTTTTATTATAAAGTGCAACTCCACAGCTCCCTCAGTAACTGGAAAACTAATATTAATAATCATAATATCACATGCTTGAATACTCTAATTACAAAATCACAGAATATGCTGATTTGGAAGGTGCCCACAAGAATCATCAAGTCCAACTCCTGGCCCTGCATAGGACAGCCCCAAAAATCACACCATATGCCTGAGAATATCATCCAAATTCTTCCTGAACTCTGCCAGCCTTGGTGCTGTGACCAGTGCCCTGGGGAGCCTGTTCCAGCACCCAACCACTCTCTGGGTGAAGAACCTTTTTCTCATATCCAACCTAAATCTCTCCTGACACAACTTCAGGCCATTCCCCAAGGTCCTGTCACTGGTCAAAACAGAGAAGAGATCAGTGCCTGCCCCACCTCTTCCGCTCATGTAGTTAAACCAGACTAGATCTGGCCAATACTCAGATGAACTTGCAAGGAAAAGGCAAGGCAAGTCTGCAGAAAGGCATGTGAGGAGCTCTAAAGAATCATTTTCTGAGCACTATGCAAACCCAGAAGGCAGTGACTACCAATTTTCATCTTCTGTGGCACATTTCCAGAAGCAGTAGGTGTACTCCTGGCCAAAACCCAGCTCTAATTATACAGTGTCCACCTACTTCTACATTTTCCTTGCAAGTTTTTTTCATGTTCTCTTTATAAAATGTATTGACTAGTTACTGACACAGAGTAACTGATGCCCTCTGCACAAGACCATTTGTATTTGAAGTGTATTAAGAATTCAAATAGATTTTACTATTTCTTACCATATTATTTGGTCAAAAGGCAGAATATTATTAAACAGAATTGACTAAATCACAAAGAAGTTTCACTGTAAAGAAACAAAGCTAGATATCAAATCCAAATTTTTACCAAGCTTCAATTTCTTAAATCAATGTAGATTGAAACCTAAACCTCCAGGGTCTGCCATCTGTCAGAGGTGCTCACCTCCCTTCTTCATTCTAAAATGGTTTTATTTGGGCAGCAAAGATCTGATCAATACCAAGATGAGTAATGTCAGTAACAAAACAGCCACCCTCAGCCTGAAGTGCCTGGTTATCTACTACTGTTTCAGTGCCAGAATAGAAACACTTTGTTCTGGATACCCCCAAAGCACATTTGTGAAGGCTGAAGCAATGCAGAAACCAGTTAATTTGGAAATGCTCTCGCATTAACAAAATCAGTGCTTTTAGGTCTTAGCCTTCAACACATAATTTGATTTTGCCCCTCCCTCAAGCAACTGTAGAAGCACCCTTCTTATTCCACTGCAGCCTGCACATCCCCTTACTATCAGGTTTATACTAACTTCAATCAAATGAGAACTAAATGAAGAAGTTATGAAGAAAAAAAAATCAGAGCAAGAGATTTCCCAAAGTGATGAAAAATTATCATTAAAATACTATGACACATTGGGAAGGAAGTGTTTTCCCAAGTGTTCTACATAGGCCTTATCAAAAGCAGCTTGATCAGTGACTGGGCTGGAAAAAAATAAGTCAGTCCAAGATGTAGCAGAGACAGACACCCTGTGTAAGCTGATACCTCTCACCTCCTCTCTCAACATCACAATGCCTTGGACTCCTGAACACTCAAGTTAAGTATAAATAGTGTGGTGCTTCTTTTGTTTGAAGGGATTTTGTTTGTTTGAAGGGTTATTCTTACCTATTCATTTGCTGTGGATACAGAATTAATGTGTAAATTAATTATAGAAATACTTACAGACCAAACAATTATCATTCTTCTAGATACAGAGTGATCTATATTCCAGTAGGTAAATGGAAGGAAAGTGATATAAAAAATCTCTTCACCCAAAGCAGCTGAAAACTTGAACAAGTAGTAGTAGAAGTAGTTCTTCACAACATACTTCTGTGGGCAGCCCTGGAAATAGGAGAATTTTACAAAGTTTTAGTGAATTAGAAAACAATAGAAAACATTTAAGATATTTTAACTGCTACAGTTCCCAGTCCTTACACAAAATTTGTTATAACAAGTGTCAAGAAATGAAGTTCAACTTTTATACTAAAGTGAAGACTATAGTGATAGCTCAGCTACATTTCCTGCAGAACAGAAATCTATTCAGACTAATTAAGGTAGCAGTCACATTGACAAAAACTTTCAAGAAAACAGATCAGCCCTTCCTCCAGTGCAATCAAGTATATTTCATAAAAGGATACTGATGTGCTAAGTTTTTACATCTATAGCCAAAGCCGCCATTGTTTTCACTGGAAATGTGTTGATATGAAAAACATAAACTGCAATTACCGAACCACTTCATTCAAAATTTGCCTCATTATAGCAGGCAAAGTTGACCAGGCTAGTCCCTGAAATTTGCTGCCAGGTACCACTGACAGCAGCATCCCCAGCAGTGCCCTCAATCCTGCACTTTCCCATCCCACACTGCCTACAGCAGGATGCTCCAGGCACCACCCCACGCTGAGATACCACAGCTGTAAAATACAGCCCTTACATGGGACTGGGCTCAGCAACCACAGCTGCACAGGCAGATCCAGTGGAAAGCCAGGCTCTGAGCAGGCAGAGAGAAGAGCTGCCCCTGTCACCATGAAATTTTCACTACAATATGTTTAAGTAACAACCACCAGGCTGTCTCTTTAAACATTACCAACAGATACGTTGCAAACAGTGACACTTTAGCAATTTGTTTATTCATCTTATTAAGCTAAATATTCCATTCAGTCTCTGGATTTGGCAGCTGGATGGTTTCATCAAATGTACCCACCTAACATGCTCATATTCTCTCTTCTGAAAGGTGACACTCAGCCCTCCAGAACTGGAAAGTCAGAGAACAGCACTCATTGCTAACACCAGGACTTCTTCCATTTGTCCGAAGTGTCTAGGAAAGCTTTGTTGCTGATGCCATTTGGGACTAGGACACCACTAAGAACCCTCACATCCTGTTAGCAGGAGCAACATGCAAGTCAATTGCATTTTATAGGAACATCTGTACACTTCAGGGGGAAAAAAGGACATATATATATATATATATATACACACACACACACAAGAAGAAAATTTTTGATCTGGGGGAGGAACAAAGCCAATCTAGTCTCACTCCATCTCTCCCCAAAAGACTAAAACTATAGAGGTTTGCTATGTAAATATGAGATGAAAGAATTTCCTAAAGATGAGAACTGAGAAGGGACCTCAAAGGTTTCAGCATGAACACACTAAGTTAAGATATAACTTTGACATAAGCTAGCAAAACTCTTTTAATAGGAAAACTGTTATGCTCAGAGTTGTTTGTGTAACTCATTTAGTGGAGAGAAATTCTCATCCTGTGTGCTAATGAGAAAATGTAAAAATTGTCTAAGGAGTCTAGACATGCAATTGTTACTCATTGTAAAAGTCAGAACTTCCAGTCTCTTCACCTGCTTTTAATGCAGAGATGAGGCAAACTGTGTGGACACAACAAAAGCAAGGTGGAAATAAATTATATCTGTTAACCTATCATAGAAAAAAGACAAATAAAATTGATTTTTATGTCATTAAACAAAAAAGATGAGTCAACACTTCTGAAATGCTGGGGTCAGTGGAGTGTTCCCCCATCTATCAGTAACGGAGGTTGCAGAGGAGTTACTGGCATCCCTCTAGCAGTGAGCTGGGGCTGGCTAAATGACAGACAGTCTGAGTGTCTCTAGTCTCATCTGCCACTTAGAAAACACCCGCAGTACAATTAGCACTCTGATGCTACTGTCTGAGATTCTGAAACAATATTTGATGACACTTAACATGGCCCCAACAGAAATCCCTCTTCTGGCATCATTAACTCCTCAATTATGCATCAATCTCTAAGGTATTAGGAATTATGTGTTTGTGTGCTTTAGCTCAAGATGATCAGACATATCCCTAATGTAATGCATTTATACTTGGAACCTCACGGGATGAGGGATAAAACTTTCTAATTCCAATAGATGTTTTGTGGGGAATAGTTCTTCAGGTTCTAAAAGAAATCTGGAGTTAAAAATATTTCCAGGCAGAAGGCAGGGCCAAGTCCTTCCATCTGATTTTTAAAACCTTTGTTTTTCCTTTCTTTTTTCCTTCTTTTCCTTTTCTATCAGAAATCGCCCCCCCTACACACACTTATTTGGACTTTTTTTGTTTGCTTGGGGTTTTTTTAAACTTNNNTTTTTTTTTTTTTTTTTTGTTTGGGGTTTTTTTAAATTTTTTTTTTTTTTTTTTTTTGACTCTACACCGGGAGTTGTGCACAGCCAACCTGTGGCAGTGGACAAACAGACTCTGCCTGTGACACACAGTGCTGCAGCCACATGTCAGGCATGCACGGTATCACAGAACCACTGCACTGGATGTTGGGTAGTGCATGGCAATAAAAAGGTGATGTTTGCACTCGTTGGGATCCTAAAGCACTGTAAGTACAGCAAGCCTGCTCCAAGCACCCTCAAACAGCAGTTAGCTCATGTTTACTATCCATACCCACTGTTTCTGCAGAGAGCAAAGACTGCTGGGCTTTGTGAAGTGTCTTCCCTTTCTATTCTCATTCTAATCCCAGTGCAGGAAAAGCCATCACTATTATTCATGAACATTTAGCATATTCTAACATTCTCAGAAGTTTATTCAATCTCTAATTTTAAGTAATTCCAATCTTTAATATTGGTTAGTCTTAATGTACTGAAGTGACCTGATGCCTTCCACAATGTCTGAAGCCCTTTCAGCGAGTCAGCCCCTCCGTCCCTCTCCATTGCTATTTGGTCTGGATCAGAGAGGTTTTAATGGGCAGTAATTAAGGCTGTATATACAAGTCAGAACTTTTAGAGCATTTCAGAAGCAAGATGTTATAAGCCACAACATTTGCAGATGCAGAAGACAGGTAATTTCACACAAATTACTCTTCTCATCAGCTGTAAAATATCTGTTTTGAAAAACCTTACCTCAGGGCCCCTGAGTGCAACCCCTGTGCCACAGCACCCACTCAACCTCCCCGGAGCACAGGATCATCCCCAAAGCATTCCTACAGAGCAGTAATGACAGGGCCTGCAGAGCAGGGCAAACCTACACCATGGTGGCTCTGGGGATACAGTAACACACGATGACACAGCACAGGAGGAATCCATCATTTTAAAGGTACGTTTATCCTTCAAAGCTGCAGTAAAGGAACAGCAGCTGAACCACTAACATAAAAGATTTAAAATGCATTTTTAAGCAGAGGTATAACTCACACAAGGCAAAAAAAGAGAAAAAAATATTTAAAAAGCAGCTGTGTAAAGATACTACTCCTTGCAGGATCTCTCTTCTCTGATAGCCAAACAAGCCGTGGCTTTTTCTGCCCTGTCTCTGGAGACAAGCTCTGCAGCATCAGACTTTAAGGCTCAGAGTCTGACCCAGAGATGCTATTAACCAACACTCTGTTTTTCAGTTCTCAATTACCTTGGATCTTTCAGAAGATGTACATGTTTAATTGAAGTTCTTAAAGTCCCTTGCTTCTCCTTCCAACAGAACTGCCTTGCAGAATATCAAGACTTTCCCTCTCAAAGCCCCTGGTTAACACATTACCATACTTAAAATTTAAGGTTTTTTTCTTAATGCAGTAAATAAACAAAGTACAAAATTTAGAGAAGCCACCAAAAACCAGGCACAAGAGAAAAAGCCGAAAATTCTAATCTAGATATTTTTGTATACAGAGACAGTATAGATTGGACAATTCAGCCCCAGAGGGCAGTGCTGTGTGGAGTATAACCAGCAGGAATAAAACCACCTGCACTGCAGTATTCTATGTTCATTAACAGTTAATAAAAGAATCTATCAAGTAACAACAAAAATTAGATATTGGTGATTATGTTTTAGAAAATAAGAAAAAGCAAAAACTGTAACTATCAAAGGCTTCAGCCCTTCCATTCATCTCAATGTTAAACACATTCAGAGTTCCCTGAAGATCCAACAAGCAGTTGGGAGCAGCCAGTAACACTTCAGCACCTATGCATTGACCTTTCCTGGGAACACCAATACTGGAACTCACTGCTCCAAGAGGAAAGAACAGGGTGGCCAAGAAACAGGGGCTGTGCCCCAGTGGGAGATCCTGGTGTGGACACAAACCCCTCACAGGGAGGGGCCGGGGGCACAGAGCCCATGGTAAGGTGAGGGAGGAGCCAGCAAAGGAGGGTTACAGACAGACAGAAGGAGTTGCAGAGATGTCAGGAAGACAGCAGTGGGGAGGGCAAGAGCACACAGAGCCCACAAAGTGCACAAGAGGAGACTCAAGGCATGAAAAACATACCTAACCAAACTCATACATATGTGCAGCTCCCTGCTCTGTTCAAAGACTTTAAAATAAGCAATTAATTTTTAACTCTTTCCAGAACATGATGCAGCCAGTTAGCAATAGTTGTCAAGGCAGAATTCTTGTTGGAGGGACACCTAGAGCTAACCAAAACCTCAGAAATGTGGGGATGGAGATAAACAGAAATCACATGAAAATCCTCCTAAAATGCCATGAAATTTGGTCCAGCTCTGCTCTTAGCAGCAAGTACCTGTTGACCAATACATAAAGAGGTAACATCCCGCTCCTAGCTGTTGTGCAAGCAATTACAGAGGCATGCACTCATGGTATAATGAGCAGGGACATGTGGTCTGAAACCATCAGCTGATGCAGAAGCAAGACAATCACTGCATGAGAAGTAGCAGATTCAAGCCAGAGAGTCATAGCACTTTCAGTCATCCTGGGTAAAGAACAAGTGGGGAGCCTAAAAATCAGGCAGAATCCTGGTAGTATTTCAGTAATTTCTTAATTCATTCAAAGCACCAAAAAGGGCCATTATATAAAGCTCTCATCAAAGTACCATAGAAGAGCAGGGCTGCAAAGCCAATGGCACCAGGGATGGCTGGAAGTTGTCAAGCTTTTTTGCCAAACCAAAGCCTGAGACCAGTCAAGCAGTAAACTGGAAAGGAGCATCTGGGTGAGTCTCCCAACAACACTGCTCCACTGGGCACAGTCTTTACCCAACTAATCTCTCACACCATTCATCACATCTTACATCAGTACATCTTCATCCAAAATTTCTCCTTTAGTCTGCAAAGGATGGTCAGCTGAGACAAATATACACACCTGCACAATCAACACACAATCATCAGACAAACTGGAATGGGTCCAGCACACATTTAAAACACCTCAGTTTATGCATGAAGATTTAATTTTTTAAACTTCAGATTATAACTCCATTCCACACCAATCAGTACTTGGGAGACAGACTGAATTATAGGTTTTATGTCCATATCTTGCTTTTGAAGTAACACTATTAACCTTCTTCCTTCTGTTGGAAGAACAGAATCTGCCAAGTTATTTAAATAATAAGTGGAATAACAAAAGACTAGAGTTGACAGAGTATTTGTTTAGGCAATTAATGGGAAGAATCAATAAAGGAAAAAAATTGATTATGTCACCTTTCTAAAAGAAAACCTTCTTAAAGAAACAAAGAAAACCCCATAAGTCTCTTTCAGACAGCTTAAACCAAGTCTAGTCTAGATTGTCCCCCAGGGATGGACATCTTACACTCCTATCACTCTGATGGAAGTTTGTCTAAAATTTGTCTAACCTGTTCTTACCGACTCTGATGGTGGAGGCTCCACTGCTTCTCCAGGCAATCTCCAAGTGTTTTGCTCTCCTGCCACCTAGCCTGAAACTGTCTTACTGAAATTTAAACCTATGACTATTTTATTATCTACTGCAAACAGGGAACAAATTGTTTCCTTTCTCTGAAGGCTGACACAGGAGAAGGTTGCATAAGCATTCAGAAAGAACATAACTGTCCTCTCTTCTGCTGCTTAATCACCTGGCAATTCTTACAGAAGATACTTAGCATTTTCCAGACACAGCACTTACCATACCTGTCTTGAATTTCAGAGCCTGTAAGATCAGACATGGTGCAGTAACACTGAAGGAACAGTCTTGCACAATTTCATTCATTTATGGGTGGTTTTCAGAGGCATGCCACCCCTGATCCAAGTCCAACCTGTGATCTCCTCTACCCACCTTTTTCCACCATGAAATCACTCCCAAGTTTATTGTTTTCCATTCTGCAGCTATTTATTACACCTCCTTCTTCAATAAGTATCTGCACCTATTGAATACAAGTCAATTTTCAACCACATCTTCATCTTGACAAGACTATTTGATTTCTGTTCTCATCCTCTAGCCTTAGAGCAGCTTCTCCTAAATTCATCTCACAGGCAGCATGCCTCTCACAACCAAGTTTCCAACTAGTTATTTCTACAAGGCTATGAAACCTGTTCTGAAGAGACTCTCATTCCTTTCCATCAAAATGTGTTCATTGTGGCACTCAAACTCACAATCATACAACTTCATATATTCCTTTTTCAGCAGACACCTCAAGAGTTGACAACTCTATTCAGAGAATCATAGGACAGTTTGGGTTGGAAGGGACCTTTCAAGGTCATCTAGTCCAACCCTCAAACCTACTAGATCATATACTTTGGAGCTTTTGCCCATTGCTAGTAAAAAGGCCAGAGTGTCTGATGTCTACACAGTAGTCTTATGGGATCTGAATTACATTTTGCTCCTTTTCTTCCAGGATAATTTTGAGGAACCCAAAAATGTCCACTTTTCACCATGATTTTCAGAGTTCTGAGCACACAGCTATACACACCTCCCCAACATGGAGGGCAAGACCTCTGTGCTTGTTTCCTTGAATGCTTTTTATGGCAAGTTGTTCCCTCTCATGGCCATTCCAGTTGCTCGAGTAACTCCTCAGATGTCCAGTTCTTACTCTTGTTTTTAGTCACTGATGTGTGTCAGCAGCAGCTTCCCGACAAGAAAGCTGCACAACAACAGCACAAGTATGGCTGTGTGCATCTCCTTCTTCCTGAGCTCACCTCCTTTATCCTCTGAGCCCTGCTTTGCCAGCCAGAGGTTATGCAGGTTGGACACGGCTGCTTCAAGGGTCACAACAGAAGTGGTGGGTGAGCTTCCCATGCACTTCAGCATCTTCCCATGTTCCAGGAAGAATGGCCAATTTGTGCAATATGGAAACAACAGAGCAAGAGAGAGGCAGGAGAGGGAAGGGCAGAAGGAAAAGACTTGCTTCCTCCCTGTTCTACAGTGGAAGAGCAGGTTTATTTAATTGCATTTTAATTTACGAGAATTAGAGTGCAATTTTGTGAGGTGCAATATAGAATCCACACCTGGAAAAGTCTGAGGAAGTTATTCTAAGGGTTATGTAGCATCAGTGTCTGTGGACAGACTGAGGAAACCATGAGTTAAAAAACAGAGAAAAAAAATTACAGATAGTCCAGAAAAATGGGGATTCTAGCTTCGAAGTCCAATTCCTCTGAAACATAACTGTACTTCATCTCTCCAAAGGCACAGTGTTACTTAAAGTGTTTTTGGATAGAAGAGGGATGTGTCACAAAACAGCAGTTTTCAATCTGCACAGCATTAGATGGCCACCCTGCCCACATGCTGGCTCCCCGCAAGCACTACCACCTCTTAGTGTTGATTTCCTGCCAAAAACACATGAGTCAGAGCATTACTAGGACCTGCATGGCTGCTGGATATCCAGGGTGTTCTCCAGAGGTACAGGAGAGAGGAATGGGAAGCCCCTCTCTCACTTTTCCCCCAGCACACCAGGTTTGAGGAGCTTCCAGCTCCTCAACAGAAGCTTAACCTGACTAACCCAAGAGAAACATGCAGGAATGGCAAATGACCTTGGAGAACCAGGACTTCACTGTTATGTTCCTTTTCAGAGCAAAAAGCTTGTTCTCATCTCAAGATTTTACTTTAGAAATTAAATATATCCTGGAAGTTTGACACCATAGATTAGTCACATTTCTACCCAGCAGTCTCATGAATCCAGTCATTTACTTTTGCACAAAGATCAGTTCCACAGCAGAAGTCTGTCCTGAGAGGCACGGAGCAGCAAGGCTTCTGGAAGATAAATGGGCAGGGAAACATTTATCATTTTCAGAAAACTAAACAGTTATGTTTTAATCCCTTATAGTCAGGCACCAGCACAGGGTGAAGGGGCTGCTTCCCCAGCAGATAGCTCCAGGATTGAAGCCAAAGAGCAGTTTTCTAATAGGACCAAATATGGCTTTGGGTTAAGTATAATTACAAATATGCAAGTCCCAGCTAGATGCGCTCAGAGCACTGTAAGAGGAAAGGGGCGTGTTCAAATTGCAGCTGTGGCTGTGGAGAGGCATACTGGAGGACACCTCAGCAGCCAGCCCGCCCCTGGGGAGGAGAGCTGTAGATAAGATGTTCTCAATTCACCTGCTGTCTCATTATTAGTTGCAATTAGTGCAGGCCATGCCAATGTCAGCTCTGTTTCTGATGGAGAAACACACAAGGAGACCAACATGTAACCTGATGTTACCAACAGGTGCTGCTTCAAGGCCTGGATCTCCTACCCTGCCAAACAAGTGACTCTGTGGACAAATTCCCCTCAGCACTCCAGCAGCCTCCATGAGCCAGCAGTGCTCGGCACAGTGTTATTGTCACAATTTGGCAGGTGCTTGCAAGGCTTAATACTTCAGTCTGTGCCAGCTCAACATTCACCCTGGCATCTCATAGGTCCAGGTGACATAAGCATCACAGTTGCCCTTCTGTAAGGACCCCCTCCTCCTCAGACTCTTCGTGTAGTCTTTTGCTTACTCTGTCCTCTTCTTCATGCCATACATCCTGATGGATGGGCCTTATATTTGTCAGGGAACAGGTTCCTCACTGCTAACTCCTCTGAGCCCTTTCCCCTGCAAACATTGAATCTTTGCTCTTGTGGCACAACTGAGGCATCTGACACTGTCTTCTCCTGTAAAATAAAGTACTCCAACACTCTCCCTTTGCACAGAGAAATGGCAATGGGAAACACTGAAGCCAATACACCTAATTAAACTCGTTGGCATAAGCAAGGATTTATAATTCCATCCAGTGGAGTGAGCTGTAAAGGGGATAATAACCTGGCCTGTGGTTATAGAGTGATCACTCAGCTTCTTGTGTCCAGAATCCACAGGCTCAGAGAACCCTATTAGCAGTGGTTTGCAACTGCTAGTTGCCTTAAAAAGGGAGAACTAAACTTGTTTGTATTTTTATATCTAGTAATAAATATGCCCCAATATAGCAATAAAGTAAAATAGTAATAAATATGCAATATAGCTCCATATTAAAGCATTCACATGACTCTACATTTAGACCAATAACAGTTTACCTTGGGAAATTAAATTGTAGATACTAAGTAAACTGAACTGATATGAAGCCCTGTAAAGCAGGAAATTGAGTTCAGACAATGCTACCTGTAACATTCTAGACCTCAGATTTACTTGCCGTAACAGCCAATAGTCAACTTCCACTGCTCAGATGACCCATAAACATTCCCTGCAGAGCATATACACAAGGTAAAGAACTGGCTGTCCAAAGGAATTTTCTAGGGACAACATATTGTCTCTGGTTTCTCATCTGTTAAACCTACTCCTGTTCTCCAGAGACTCAAAGGGGGAAAACGACAACAGAAGAACTTTTATTCTTCTGGTTGATATCTGAACTAATGGCCTAAGACATTCAGCAGAATTATAGAGCATTAAGTGGCTCACCTCCAAGCACTGGAATTAATCTTAGGATCCTGACAGCTCCTCATTATGAGGTCCAGTGGCCTCCAAAAAGATGACTGAATCTGTGAGCCAGGAAGCACTGAGTCATGAAGCACATCACCACCAGTGTAAGGATTCAGGCTGCTGGCCCGGCCCCCCACATGCCCCTGTGCTGAAACCCACCCGGCCAGCAGCAGCTCTCCCAGCAGCTGGTACCACACAGCAGCCATGCAAGATACCTACTGCAATCAGTGAAGCCTCACAAACTTCTGTTAGCATCAGGTGTTTCTGCAGCAAGATCTTGGAGATGGTAAACAAACAACACATGTCTGGCTTTGCTGTCTGTTCTCCAGAGAGGACACTGGGCTTCTCACTGAGGAGTGGCAAACCCAGTGCTAACAGATTTCCACAGGGTTACCACACACTACTTGAATCTTGGATCCAACTGTACTGTCATTTTCTGAAGGACTGTCACTCACAGGGCTGGCTAAAACCATCCAATGAGAACCATCTCATTCATTCAAACTAACATCATCCCTTAGTCACTGATTAAACTTTAAACCAAAAATCAGACACATGCAAGACACGCAAGCTCCCTCAGCAGCCACACTGGGTAGGGGAGATCTGAACACAGAGTACCAGAGCACAGGAGAGATGCTGGGGAATGTGAGCCTTGTGCTCAGCCTATCGAAATAAGAAACTGGATCTCATGTTTCTCCAGATGCAGCTCCAAACTGAGGAACTTCCAAAAGTCCAGCTGCATTCTGTAGGAGGACACAGCTAGCACTCGAGGCAGAAATGCCTTGCTGCCAGTTCTCCTAACAGTGCTCATAGGCTCTTTTCTCAAGGGTTTGTCTCACTTGCTGGACTTACCTCAGCTACTGCCAACTTACTACTGCATGGAAAGGGAAACAATGTGAAACCAAGTAAGCCTGCAAGACAATTAAAAAAAATAAAAGCAAGACTCTGAGGCTGATGCACAAATCTATTGCAAGGGAACACAACAGAAGAGAGACCTCGACTCTAGCTCTACAGCAGGCATGCTCCAAATTACAAGCCATCCAATCACAGCAAAAGCAGTGTTGCCATATGTATCTTGTCAGTAATCAACTACATTTTTGGGGACTGCAATACAGCTGAGAAGGATGTGCAGTTTTTACCTACAGTTTCCATTTCTGTTGCCATCACCTTGCTATTATCCTGGTTATTATCCTCCTCACTTACAGCATGAGCAAGAACCATACAACCACTAAACATCATCAGGCAGTTTGTAAACTTTGTGCCAGTTCAAAGCAGATCTGACAGTTAAGGTATAACTACAGAGTAAACATGAACTGTACTCTTTCAAAGGCAGAAAGAGATCTCAAGAGATGATAAAGCATCTGGGAAAGGAAGAGGGGAGAAAGACAAACAAATCTCTACAGAGAAGTTTGAATAGATTATTTTTTTCCTTTGTTTCCTTTCATTCAGGCTATCAATTTCAGGAGCAAAAGTCCATCAGGAGATCAGAGATAAGCAGAGTTCCACTTTCTAAATACACGTAGCCTTTTTTTTTTTTTTCCTTCTGCTCAAAGAACACCAAAGAAGTCCTCAGAAAGTAAGTCAGTGTTTTCAAGTGCACAACTTAAGGACTTCATACAGAGCATCAGCAAAAACATCTTTCAAGCAGTTTCAGAAACAAACTAATTATAGAAAGGAGTACAGAAAAGCAAGTAGTATTAGCTAGAGACAGGATAATTACAAGAAATTACTGTCTTGCCTTCTGTAGTAATAAAACCAGATAGTTTCTCCACTAAAAGCCCATGGGTTCAATATCCAGTCCAAGCCAGGGCATAAATCCAGTTAGCATGTTGGACTAGCACCATTCTGTATCATCCACAGATACCAGAGTTCTCATTTGAGGTATTAAAAAGTGTTTCTAAATGATCTGATAACCAAGGAGCATCAAAAACATGGACTAGGCAACTAATTCAAGAAACACATGCAGCTGTGACTGTCACATCTAAGCATTTCATGACTTGTCTTAACTTCTCATGGCAACTCCTGTGGGGCAAACAGGACTCACAAAGATTCAGGAATACAGCCACTGCAATCAGGCCTTGTTAGCTTTTGGGTGATTTTTTGGTGGTTTTTTTTTTGTTTGTTTTGTTGTTTTTTTTTTTTTTAAACACGTACACAATTTCCAGGTTTTGCATAACAGAAGACACTGATGAATCAAAAGCAGCCCTCCTGGGAACAAATGCATGCAAGTAATTAAAGGCCTCCTTCTTCCAGATGAATTGTCCTGTCTCTTTACTTTCCTGAGGGATCCTCTTTTCTCTCTATGTAGCGTGGCATCCATCCCCTCCCAAACTACCACCAGCTACAAGTCCTCAGCTGTCTTTCCCCAGGGGCTCTCCAGCTGGGCCAGCCTGGCCCACAATCCAGCCCATTCACATGCAGGGGCCTGAGAGCCAGCACTGAAAAAAGGGGAAATGGCCTGGATGGATGGAGCTGCACCAACCCCATCATCCAGTCAGCAATTCACATCACCTTCAGTGCATGCAATATACTCTATTTTCACAGGTATAACCTACTGATTGTCCAAGAACTTATATAGGAAAACCTGAAAACCTTTAAGACTACTGCACTGTGGGAGTAAGGACAAAGCAGTGTGAAAGTTACTATCTCACAGGAACCACTTGCCCTGATGATATGGACTTGGAAACTCCCAAGTTTCAGGAAGGGATTGATGAGCACAGAACCATCCAAAGTCAATCTAGAGGGAGATGCAGAGGCAGCACTTAAACACCTTTCTGCAAACACCTGCAGTTAACAGCAAAAAAATACCACTGTCCATAGAGAATTTATGGCCAAGGATTTTGCTATGTATATGTAACTCTTAAACAGGGCAACCCCAGTTCATTTAGCAACAGAGCGCTGGGCCCGGGTGTTGGCATAAGGGATGTTCAAATTCACTTTTTACATTTCTTCGCAGGTTGCACAAAACCCTCCTGTAAAAATGGGTTTCCCCTTTCCAATTTCAAGAAGCAGAGCAGAGATAGTCTGTCTTCATAATTCTAGCACCTCACTGAAAGAAACACTGTTCAAACCATTACTCACCATCTCCATTTTTGGGGGGTTTGAACCCAACTTCCACATGTTTCAGTGTCCTAATTCTATGGAAGCAGATGCCTCTGCTTCAATCTCCAAGCTTCATGGAGTCTCACTCAAAAGACATCACATAAAGGTTCCTTACTTTACGAAATCAAAAACAATTGGCTCAAGGTGAAATGAACAGCTGCATTCATGCAGCATTTACTTGGACAGTATTTTAGTATCAACACTGCTATATTAACTACGTCACTGTTCAAAAGAAAGCAGTGACAATAAATCTTTTAGTGTATGACCTGCATAGTTGACCAAAAATAGATCTTACTGTAGTTCAGAAACTAACAGACTGAACAACTACATCTTCTAATTGAGAAAGAGTCAAGCAGCAGGTGATGAAGAGTTTTATATGCTGGAAATGGGAATGCAGGCACTGGACGTGGAATAGGGAAGGGTAAAACAGTACAAAAGGGAAGGAATGGTAGTTGCAGCATTCACAGCTGGCCCGTATTTATTTTGCAGGTAGTTGGGAAGTCCATTATCACACCTGCTTTCCAAAAGGCACCATAAAGTGATCTACTAATGAATTCAAGTCATTACAGTAAGAGAAAAAGCAGGTCGTCCGACCTGTACACATGAGTTGCATCATGCCCTTTCCTGTTCCCTTCTGATACAAGGGAATTACAGACCGTGCCGGGAAACGCCGCGTCCTGCCCGGCCAGGGGGAAGCGCAGGGAGCTCATCCCGTCTCCATCGGCACCCCGGCTGCGATGGACAGAGATGAGCCGTGCCCTGCTCAGGCCCGGGGACAGCGCAGCACCTCGAAAGGTGCGCCCCGGACGGAAAGAGCTCCGTGGGGAATAGAACTGCTCCTTCCCAGCCGCTGCCCACGGGAAAACCCGCATCCCGGGGTGAGGCTGCAGGGCTCCCCCAGGCCCACCTGCAGGCAGGTCCCGCTCGCACCCACCGCCTCATCTGGGAGGCGTCAGTGATGGGGGTGCGCGGAGAACCCAAAGACGCGTCCCCGGCTGGGCCGGGATGCAGCCGGTCTGCGGCACCGCACAGCGCTGCCCGGCGCCTCCATCCCTCCTCCCGCTCACCGCCCCGGCCAGGCGGCGGGATGAGGGCGGGACCCTCCGGGGCTCCCCTGCGCNCCCCGCACAGGTGCGGGGCCCCGCCCCGGAGCGCCCCTTGCTGGCCGGGCCGAGCGCTCCCCACTCCCCGGCTTCCAACCCCACACGGCGCCGGGTTGGAAATGCAGCGCGTTCCTCTTCTTCGGAGTTTAAGAGAACATCATCTGCCTCGAGACCAGCGCGGCTGCTCTCTTAACCTGAAGATGGAATGCCCTGGATCACATCGAGATCTTTGGGAAATGTGGATGCCCGGCCACGTGAGCTCATTTCCTGTCAATTCACCTCTGCGGTGTAATATGTGCCTTGGTCTGTCCCTGGCTGCATTTTGTCCCATACTGGAGTCAGGTTTTATTTCTTCTCCCAAATATTTGCACTGCTATATCGTATGCATCCCATGCACACACACACACCTATAAGCATACTTCTCTAAATACTTGCTCCCTTAAATACAGCTACAGAGTTTCCCACAGAAAGAGAGGAGTTATCACTTAGAAGATGCCTCTCAATCTCTGGGATTGCAAACCTTGCCACAGGTGATCCTTGCTGGTTCCTGCTCTTGAAACATTAAGGACCTTGGTTCGGTCTGTAGTTTTTTGTTTGCGGTTGTTTTGTTGGGGTTTTTTTTTGGAGGGGGAGATTTGTTCGGGTTTTTTGGGGGGTGCTTTGGTTTTCTTTAGAACAGCCCATTTCTATTCCCATAAATATAGTTTGTACAAGGATTGCACAATCATAATTTGCTCAATGTAGACTCATTTCTAGTTTGTCACTTTGGTTTTGCTCTCAAATACACCAAATTATCCAAGATTGCATTGAGGCTTTTCTTTCCAGAGTCCTCGGAAACCAAAGCCGTGCTCTTTTGCTTTTATAGCCAGTCAGTTTGTCCCTGTGCCACTGTTTGGGCTGCCCGTGTGAGATGCTCACCCAGGCCCCTTGAGTGCCTGTGCTCTCGAGATGGCAGACTTGTCTCACCACCCAGCCTAGGCTGGGGCCAGACCAGCCCACGGCCGTGGACCACGTGGCCTCTGGGACAAGTCTCCATCAACCCTATCCAGACTCCAGGGCAGACTCCATAGATCTCATCTAATTGTGTGATTCATTTTCTTTTATCTTCTCACAATGCAATCTTCTATCATTAGAGGTTTGCCCAACTGCAGCTCCAGGTGACATCACGTTTCCAGTGCTTTCCTCACTGCTGTGTGTGCACACACTCCTCCCTGCCTGTGATGACAGGGCTGCTCTCCTGTCTGCAGAACCAGTTCACACAGGCTGAGGGGGGAGGCTGCCCGCTCCCACTCGGTCATATGTTTGTGCTGTTTACTAGAGGGAATTATTCATTGTTTGCTTCTGGGTTTGTTTTTCAATGGCTGTGTAATTTAGTAGGTGCACTCATAAGTATCTGGGAAACTTTTCTCTTCTTTTTCCTGCTTCTTTGAGATGTGAAACATCCAGAGGAATGGAATTTCAATTAAAATTCGTGTTCATAGTGTTTAATTCTTTTACATAGATTGACTTCAGTAGAGCTGGATGAGTTCAATCCATACAGCCTTCGTGGTTATTTTCATTGTATTACAAAAAGTCTCTTCAAAACTATTTAATTCTTATTTTGTCCACCTATATGACAACCTGTACAAAAGTTTTAACATGTTAATTTGAAGAGTAAAATTACAGCCCTGCTGGTGCCACATGCAGCTGATGCCAGTGGGACACGATCTCATCCAGAGACAGTGAAAAGCAGGAATTAAAGTGCATGGCCAGGGCTAGTACTCAGTAGATATTTTAAAACATCTCTTTGTCAACCACAAGTCAATATTTATCTGATCTACCTACATATTTATGTCATTATAATACTTTCCAAGTTTTAAAATAGAACTAACCATTCGCAGCCAGCTTCTCTCTAATTCCTCTTCAGGCACACACTTAAGTTAGTGGGAGTGTGCCTCAGTGAGGATGTCAGTGTCCAGCTGATAAGAATGTCAGCATGACTGAGGTTTTTTTAAATCAAACTTACTCTAAACTTAACAGAG
>VXBX01005247.1:1026408-1040781 GCA_013400415.1 Scytalopus superciliaris | reverse complement strand
GGGGGCGGGGGGGGTGGCAGCTACTACTTATTGTTAATTTTAATGCTTTGTCCATGTCTTGGAATCAACATGAGTGATTACAAGTGATACATGAGCTGATAATGGAAGTCTGTGACCCTTTTTTTTTTTGTTGTGGAAAGTGATTTGTGGGAGCTATGTTCCTAATATAGACTGATGTCTGAAGTGAAAGAAACATTTCGAGTCCTGTTCCATAGAACCACAGAATATGCTGAGTTGGAAGGGCCCCACAAGGATCATCAAAGTCCAGCTCCTGGGCCTGCATAGGACTCCCCAACAGTCACACCAAATGCCTGAGAGCATTGTCCAAAGACTTCTTGAACTCTGTCAGGCTTGATGCTGTGACCACTTCCCTAGGGAGCCTGTTTCAGTATCCAACCACCCTCTGGGTGAAAAACCTCCTCCTAATATCCAACCCAAACCTCCCCTGACACAGCCTCATGCCATTCCGTTGGGTCCTGTCACTGGTCACCAGAAAGAAGAGATCAGTGCCTGCTCCTGCATTTCCCCTTGTGAGGGTGCTGAAGACAGCAATGAGGTCTCTCCTCTGTCTCATGAGCTCCAGACTGAACCAACCAAGTGATCTCAGATGCTCCTCTTACAGCTTTCCTGCCAGACCACTCACCATCTTTGTAGCTTGTAGGTTTAGGACACAAAGAAAAGTCATTAATGGCATTTGGACGTTTCCTTAGGAGTATAATGAACAATCTAATCAAACTGCCTCTACCACCTCCCCTCAACCAATTTTTGGACCAACTGGCAAATTCAAACCACAGGAGCAGAGGTTTCCCCAGACTTCCAGTCCTGAAGCTTTAGGGAGAAATGGCAGTGGAATAGCAGACAGAGACACAACTTGAGCTGCCCAATGACCCCACTCAGGACACACTTATTTCAAGTGTGCTGCTGGCAGTTCTGCCTCTTGCCTATCCAGTACCAGACACGGGCACCACTGCAGGATGCAGCAGCATGGTTATGGGAGACGAGAAAGAGGGAAATAGAGATGCTTCCAGGATGAAATAGAGGATTTTAGGAAAGACTGCAGCACATCAGAGGGGGTTGTTTGGGCCACACAGAAGATGGAGGGTTTGAGGAGAGAACTGAGGGCAAAAGACTGACTGTTGCAGAGGAAAATGCTGATTAATGTGAAAACGTAAAAATCTATAGGAACCTTGTTTTATCATTTCTACTCCTTACAGAACGACTTGTTTATTCTTGCTCAAAGCAAGAGTATGAATAATTCCTCCTCTATTCCCTTTATGGAACAATGTTCTACTCTCCTTTTCCTGAGACCTACCTCCCATTGCTTCTGATGGGCAAGAAAAATACTCAGGATCTGGCTCCTTGAGAGACCTGCTTTAGAAAAATCTCCAAAATTGAACAAATTAAAAAAATCAAGAACACTTCATGTAGCCCATAGGGATTTCCTGACATTCAGGAAGACAGCTTTCTGTAAAGCCAGTGGGATCAATGTCACTGCGAAGGACTAGATGAGTAGTATTATAAGAGGGTTTAAAAGAAGCTATTTATAAACTGTCCAGTTGCAAACAAAAAAGTTTTTAAAGCTTTATTTAGTGAAACTGCCTCATCCAGGGCCAAAATATCTCACAGCTGGTCAGCATTCAGCTACATTTTCACAAGGGAAGAAAATCACCCCTGGGCTGAGGATAAGCGTGAAAGCTGAGAATATAAAGGATAACTTCTGAGAAACTGAAAATAGCGCCTTGTGCTGAAGGCATTTCCTTAACAACAACGGGTGTCACTGTCGTGACGGTGGATAATTTTGCCTCCAGCATCAACACAGCTAAGAGTGGAGTACAAATTCCACGGCTGGGGGTGGATGATGATGCTAGGAGAACACAGCGCAGTTTTCGGATGTCAGCCTGAGTTTGCAGCCCTGACAGCCAGACAAGCCTTGTTTTGACTCGTGAGTTGAGGGAATGGGCCTGGAGGAACAAAATACAGGCACAACTTTTACCATCGCTCTGCAGACAACAACCACATTTCACTGAGGAAAATCACACTCAGAGTTACTTCGGCTGACAGTCCTTTGAGGCAGCTTTGGGTTATTAGTTACAAACACAAATGTCAGAACTGCAGTTTTCCAAACAAAAAGCCACTGAAATGACATGAACATGGACAAATTGAAGCCTCTGCTGAAACTGCTATAAAGCAGGGAGAGAGACACTGCAGGATGAGGTGTCTCTGGTACCAGGGGAGAGGCCTTACTAGTATCTTCAATACCTGGAGGGGGGATGCAGGTTTGGCAGGGCAGAGCTACAAACACCAGCATGCTGTGACCTGGGACCACCGAACTTGGTGGTGGGATTGGGGCTGTGTCAGAGGGTGGGGTGGGACTCAGCTTAGTTTCCTGAGGGCCCTCTTCTTCCCCATTTGAAGATGCTTACAGCTAGGCACAGAAATCCTTTGGCCATGTGGTGAAAAGAGAAATCCCATCAACTCATCAAGTACCACAGCACATTGTATTTGAACAGGTTTGAACAGATTTTCTTTTCAGCTTCATCCCGTGTGTTTCCATTATCCTCAGTCATTTTCTCAATGTACTTACAGCCCAACTCTTACTTTTATGTTCCTTTGCTAGTTTTTGGCAATTTGCATTTTTTACTGCTTATAGTGCAAAAGAAATCATTAAAATGTGTATGCTTTAATAACACAAGTTACAAGTACTCTCTTTATAAGACTTTTGCTTTTTCATTATATTTAGTTGACAAGCTATTGAACACATTATTTTGGATCTGAGCCTTTCAGTATCGAATGTCAGACCCAACCACCCACTAACCTCACAGGCAACAAAATGGAGCTTTCTCAGCTCAGCTGGAAGAACTGAAGATTTTAAAATATGGTGAAAAGATAAAAAAGTTCTGTAGAAAATGCCCTTAGAAATGAACACATGAGAGACTATGGTTTTCACAGCACTTGAATTTTTTGCTTTTGATTTAATGCATATCAAAATTAAAATAAAATCGAGTTTGAAGAAATGTTTTTAGATATTTTTTTTTTTTTTGCAACAAAGATCAATAAAGAAAGAATCACAAAGTTTCACCATGCTCTGCTCTGCAGCACAAGGAACCTATGTCTGCAATGTAACACCACAGACAGGTACAATTCCCATTGCATCTCTCCCAGGCTTGATCTCCATTAGAGATGTAACAACATAAAACCAGCTTCATTTGGCACAACAGGGGCCCACACAGCTGTCATGGGTCTCAAGCCTGTATATTTTGTAGGCCTTTTCTGACTAGGCCAAAATGTTTTCTATGCCAATACCTTCATTAGTTTAGCTGAGTCGTATAGCAAGATTGGATCCTCTTTCTGTAATACCTCCACAGGCTTCAGTGCACTGAACACATAATGATTGTCATTGCACAGATGATCTTAAAATGTAAAACTCCAGCACAAAGTGTGTATTAAACATATCAGTGTCCTTTGGGGTCTAAACTGCTTGTCAAGTCCCATAACTTTAGACATGGAGGAAAATGGAATGGTAGACCTGTTCTTGAATAATTATCTAATAACTTTATTTAAAAAATCCTTATTATACATAGTCATATATTCAGTTTTAGAGAATGTAAGTACAAAAGAAAAGTGAATTTTACAACTTGGAATAATGAATGCATCACCAAAAACTGCAAGAAAGAGAATGTGCTGAAGCTGCAGCACTGTCTTGGGTAGGGATAATTAACTTTTCTTGGGTAGGGATAATTAACTTTTCTGTTTGCACTGTAAGTAACCAGATAACTCTGTGTAATTGCTTATGATTTGCATTGCTTGAAATGGTATTGCTAATTTCCAGCAATGATTAGCATGTCATTTAAATAATTATTCTGCACCATATCGCTTGGACACTTTGATTGCATGCACATCTACTGTGAAATTCCTAGAGATGTTCTCAACATTTCTGGTTATTTGTAGGCTATACCATACCTCTGCTATTTCAGTGTTTTAGGAAACAACGGCAGAAGAGAAATTTGTGTTTAAATATCAAACTTAAGCCCTAAGAATTTTTAAAAACTATCGCAAGAGTTGACCTGTCTAATTATCTTATTTACAGTACCATATACCAGCTCTGTGGGAAACATACTGTCTCAACAGCAGTCTAGGCTTAAAATGATGAAAACTTTCCTTTCTCTGGGTAGAGTTTTGCCTCAATGTACTTGGAACCATGGAAGGAGTTTCTAGCATTTTTTTGCAGTGGCTCCCCTGCAGCTGTCTGATGCATCTCTGCTTACGGGAGCCAGTGCAGGACTGAAGAGAGGACACAAAGATAAGGGAATTCAGCAGGTTCTATGAATCACCTCTGGGAGGGTCTTTGCTAAGGGTGACCAGCTCCAGATCCTTATAACCAGCTCTCTTGGAAATAGTCAGTCTGATGAGACCTTTGCAGATGACATGAGAGCACTGCTGGAAGGGCACAGCTGAACAAACAGCCTTACTCTTTGCTTGCTTTATTCCAAGACATCTCCTGGCATGGTCCCTTTTACTCATTCAGCATGTGTAAAAATGATGACAAGATTACAGATCTTGAGTAATTATTATAAACTACAGCATAATATTCTACTTTTTACAAATGCCTTGTCTTTCAAGAAAACTATCATTCTAGAAAAGTCAGTTTTGCTCTGAGCCCACGTGCACAGCGGGAAGCCTGAACACAGTGTGCTGTCTCTAAGCAGTCAGCTGCTAATGGGCAGCTCACAGCCAGTACATGCAAAGCTGAGCAAAAACTATGGGAAAGGAGCTGCTGATTTCAATCACATACCTTTTCTGGGGCAGAAGTTATTGATACTCAGCAGTGCTGGGGAGCAGCAGTTTGTCTTGCTCTGGCAGAGACTGCTTCCAAGAGCCCTCTGTGCAATGCATGTTCTCCATGGTTCTTCACCCTTTTCAGAGGAAGGATGGATTTGAAACCAGGTACCTCTCCATCCTGCCCCTTCCTATCTTCTCCTTGATGACATCCTGCATGCATCAAACTTCTGTAATAATTTTTTAAGCTGGAGCATTATGTCTTCTAAATGCTTATCCCTGCATTATGGCAACATGAGTTGCTGCTACTAAACATTCGTTTTGAATGCAACAGACTGAGAGTATTTTTCTTTCCTCTGTCTATTTGTAGTATGGAGCTGGGCATCACTAGGGCAGGTCAACCTGGCCATCAGGATTGTTCAGTCCCTGAAGAGACTCAGACAACAAAAATCATCCTGGCAAGGACAACAGTGGATTTTGTGGGAGCTGCTGTCCTCTTAAATTAGTTCTTTTTTCAGGGAATTTGTGTGTGAACACTTCAGAGAAGAAAGGGTGAGAGTGGAAAACGAGCAATGAAATGGATGAAGATTTGTGCAGCCAGTTCATAGATTTATTTTATCTTTAGTTCATGTATTTATTTTGGTTTTATGCATGAGCTTTGAGTAACTAATGCTTTTTAAACCACGAAAAATATATGCCTAGTCAATTCATTCAACTACAAACAGCTTTCAAATTCTCTACTTTCTCATTCTGCTGCCACCCACATTACAGATGTCATCCTAAAACCATAAATAGCTCTTGGGTTTTTTGCTTTATTTCTACTATTTACCTGACAAACCTTAATGTCATTGATCCTATTTTAAAGACAGAAAAAGAATCCCACATCCATATGTCAACATTTTAACATTGATTGACTGGCAGTAAACTAAGGATACAAATGTACATTTGTTAAGGTACAGTAGATAGAAACAATCACTAGGAAATCTGACAGCATTTGCATTGATTCATTTAAAAATAATACAAATCACCCACTTCAAACAGTGGAAGCTGTGGAACTAACTGCACAGGGCAGTAAGAAAAAACGTTTTACTTTCCGGGAATTTGCCCAGACTCTAGCAATTAATACTCAGCTACTGATGAAGTAACGGCACTACTGCTCTTACATGTGGATAAGGGAAGTTGAGATGACTATTTCTTTTGGGTACGATCAGTGTGTCTCCAGAGCCTGTCCTATCATTGCTTTTTAAAGCAGTTTGCAACCCTTAAAATTGTGACCACCTTCAAATGAAGGGAAGGAAGAAAGGGAAAGGGATTCTTAAATAACACAGAAATATAGGGCTACCCTGCCTTTACAGACCTCTTTGTGGAGACATCACTGAATTCAGAGGCAGACAGAGGAGGTGGCTTGCCTGGGTGTCTCCCTCTTCAGAATGTAGTCATAACTGATCCTTCACCTCTAATAATTCATTGCAGAAGTGTTTTTCTACTATGCCTCATTCTCAGTGCAAACATTTTGCTGTTGAAATGCATTTAAATATCACCAAATGGCAGGCATTCTCAATATTTTTTTGCAGAAGAGAAACATGGGCATGCTTTGTTATCTCCCTTTAATGGACACTCTATCAACCACCTGCTTGGCTATTTTAATAAGCCTTATTTTTAATTCTTTTAATAAAGTATTTCCTCTGCACCAAGCTACTGAACATCAGATGTCATCTGAGAGGTGACCAACCACACCTGACAGGAGCTGCTGCACCCTCAGACTGGAAGGGTGGATGTTGGGTGGATGTTAGGGCAGTATTTACAGAGTGCACACTGTGCAAGTCAACAAGACTTGAGCTATCCATTGATTGTTTCAGAGAAGACATCCATCATCCCTATTTATCCTGTTATCTCTATTGATTTGTGCTCATGTGGGGAATATGGACTTTTGAAAAGCAATGACAGCACCTACAGAACTTTCAGTTATGACTGTTGACCATGCACCATGGATCATCCATCTGGTTGGCAGATCTCTTGTCAATGGCCACAGAGGAAATCGTGTTTTAACTCCCTTCCTTAGTGGTTATGAGGTCTCTAGCAGTGCAAGAGTTGAGAGAACTTGCATTACTTGGGTGCTTTCTTGCATTAGCATCTACAGATCCAAACCACAATGCTAATTCAATGTCCATACTTCTAGAAAAATAATTTTAGAAACTTTAGATGAGCTTCTGTAATCTTATTTGAAGCCTCACACAAAGAGACAAAACTATAGAAATAAATAAAACAAAAATATTGATCTAAATACACTGGGTAAAAAAGTTTCTCTGAGATTATGAAATAAGTATTTTTGAGGGCAGAAGTGTTTACAGAGACCTGAAATGGCCCTAAGAAAATTTCTCCCAAATACAGTATTTTTCTCTCTACACAAGAAACACCCAATCAGTATAGATCACATCTCCTAAAATGAGATATATGATGATTTCTAGCATGAGAAATGAATTGCCTCTTCTGCGGCTGATAAAATCACTCAAAGGTTTCTTTTAAAGTAACTGCCAAAGTAAACTTGTTTTTTACTGATTTTATAATCTGCATATGAAAGACTTGATCTGGAATGGGATTTCAGCCTGGCTTCTGATTATATTCCCTCAGGTCTAGAAGTGGAAAACTTATGCACACAGGGCCCAATTCTGTACTGACTAAGGAAGGTGCAACTAGAGCAACTGCAATGAACCCAGTGGAATTCTTCCAAATTGGCATTTCCTACTAGGAGTACAAATTTAATCCACATTTTTGCAGGGGAAAAGAAATGTGAACAAAAAAAAATAGCAATTTAATCAATTTTCAGTTATTCTTACTCATAAAACTCAGGAACCATATACTCTTCAATTAACATAATTTAGATTTTAAATTGTGATGAAGGAATCTCTTTCTTGACTCAGCCAGAACTGCATTTTTAGGTAATTGAAGTTTTCTCTCCAAATGTAACATCCTGAGTTTTTACCCCCATCAGAAAGACATCCCAGTTGTTAGTTCCTTTTGTTACAAAATATTTAATATCTAATCAATCCATTAGAATCAAGCTTCTCATCTTCCTTTCCAATATTATGAAAGTGAGTGGGCCAGCAGTGCAGACCATACAGCAGCAATATGCCAAGTAACAAATCAGATATCCCTTTCCTTCTAGAGTTACGGTCACCCCTGGCAGGGCCAGGTTGGAAGTTGGCAGCATCCCTTTTGGCAGTCTCCATCCCCTTGTAATGCTGGAGATCTGTTCGTTGGGTCTGAGTCACTTGGCTTGTTCAGCAGAGACAATTGCACTGCTGTTGTATCCCCTCTAAGCCAGCTCTTCCAGAGGCTGTGGAGTCATGGTCTGTTGAGTTTCCTTCACGAGGAGGATCTTCCCAATCCCTGGTCCTTTTAGCTCTTGCCTGAACATTTTCCTTCCCAGAAAGGAGGAACCAGAAGCACACACAATGCTCAGTGTGTGGTTGATACAGTGACAAAACACTGTTCCTAATTCACCCCTAACACTCAGTTTGCTTTTCTGACTGATACTTCTTTTAAAAGCAAAGGCTCAGCTCCTCCAGGGTTGCAGAGATCCAGGTAGGTTTTAGGTTCATGTCAAAAGATGTTTAAATTTGCTATTTCTTGTGAGAAGATGTTATAGTCTGTTTAAAAAAAAAAAAAAAAAAAAGAAGAAGAAAAAACCCAGAAACCCCCATGTGCTCACTTCAGCTCAAAACAAACAAAAAAAAGTATGATTTTAATATCTGGATATACGCAATAGCATGAATGTAAAAATCCCAAGATCTTCATCTGTTTCTCATTCTGAATTGATTCAAGCATATATGCATAATATTGTGGTCTGAGCAATAGTAGTTGTTTCCAAGCTGTCTTTAAAAAATATGTCCCTGTTGTTATCAAGGACAAAAACTTGGCTGCTTTGAAGCTGATGACAAAAATTCTTAACCAGCTTCACTGGATTAGGATTTCACTTCAGCGATAACCATCCCTATTTTAACTCAAGGTTACCAATGATATCCTGTAATAACATCAGTAAGTGAAATGTGTACTGTGTATTTTAAACTGAGCTCCCAAAGGACTAAGTAATCTTTTAAAGTGATTCCATATATTATCTCAGTACAACACAAGGACAATTTGGGTAGCAGAAAGTAACTGCCCAAGATTAAATAGCCATGCTGGCATTCACTAATCACCATTAATAGTAATTATTAATTTTGGCTGTATTTTCCCCATAAGCTGCTCTACTGTGGCCAGTATAGCCATGACACTTAGTTAATTTTAAGCCCCAAGGTGCCACAAGACACAGCAGTCCCTACACCCTGAAATGCCCTGTTCTGCAGAGATCTGTCCCCTTGCTGAGGCTGCTGTGCCAGCACGCTGCACCAAGCAAGCCCAAACAGGCTCTGCCAGCCCCACGCTGCCACCTAAATCAGCATCCAGTGTCAGATTAAATTTTCACTATTACTCTGACGTGCAGAAAACACAGTGCTGGCCAAAACAAAAGACTTCTCTGAGGTTTTCCCTCTTGTCTTTTTAGCTTGGTACTTTTTGAAGAAAACAACAGTTCCTGGATTCTTGGCTCAGTTATATCATGAGCAAAGGATTTGAAGTGCCATTTTCTTAGGAGAAGGTAAATTTTATAAAAATACATTTGTTCCTGAAACTGCAACCAACCTGGAAGATTGTATCAATTTAAATACTGTTTTCTATGAGATTCATTAAATCCTTGCAAACACACAGGGCAGATCTGTCCTAACACAGAAACACAGTTCCTGCTCCACAGAGCCATTAATGAAGTCCCATTCCACAAGAAATGCAGGCTCCTTTAGCTGTGCATCGCTGCCTGAGGGACTGAAGGGGAGCACAGCTCTGGAGTCCATTAAACTCAGGTCTGTACAGGGAGTACCAGAGTCACCTCTGCTCAAACCGTAGAGTGAGCCCCTATCTGCCATTGTCTTAAACAACATTTCTGACTTGGGTTTCCTCTGGATAGCAAATCTGTGGTGATCTCCCCACTGGTGTTAAACCTGAGCTATTGGATGACTATATTGCAACAAAAGCTTGTAACACAGTTACCTGTTTGGGATGTGCTGAAAACACAGGATTATGGAAAATAAATGGATAGGGATAACCAGAAATTATTCCCATCAGAAAAGATGTATCATCCCCAGGCTTAAGCCCACATCCCTCACTCTTTTATTGCCAATAAACCTGTTGTACAATTTGGCATCAGACTGATGTCAATGAGGGTGTGTCTGTGCTTGGAGCTGCAGGTTAACACTGGGTGAGGAAGCTTAAAGCTTAACCTGGAAGAAGAGAGAAAACCCAGACCTCACTGGCAAAGGGGAGTGGTCAATGAAGTCCTGTCTTTCACACATTCCTCATTGCCTCAGGCAACTGAAATAAGTCTGTATTTAGCAGCTACAACACAAGGAAGGGTTTTTTTTGGGGGGATAGTGGTTCCAAACATTGTATGTCTCCATCTACCTCTGCATCTTTCCCATTACATACATTAAGAGATTAACATCTTTTTATATGGCCGTTACTGATATAGAATTACTCGTAATTGTAATCCTTTTCCTCTCCTTTTTCAGCTCCCTGAAATGGCCTGCAAATATTATCAAAAATGAACACTCCTTTCTGTACTGAACACAATAGACCACACATACAATAGCTTTTACAGTAGTTCCAATATAGAAAAGGTAAAAAAGCACTTTAATTGTAAATTATTCAGAAATATTTTACATGAAATAAAATGTTAATGTGAAGAAAGCAGAAGATACTGCAGCTTCCTACTATGCAATGATAGTGCATAAAAATAAGGCACATCTTTTGCCAGCCCTCAAAAGTGAGTGGAACAGGGGTTGGAGAAGGAATCTTGTGTAAATGCATTTGAGTGGAAGAATGAAAAAGAAGAGAATTGTTTTTCTAAATATTTACTAAATGAGCTCTAGGCTCAGTTAGTCAACACAATTTAGTAATACATAACAATGAGCAGGCTTTTATAAAAGGAAAAAAATACCTGGTATAAAGTACTGTCAGAAAGGTTCTGATGTCAACTGCCACAGTATATTATACTACCAGGACTTATCCAAAGAGCTGTCAGATTTCAATGACATTTACATCAGTCCTCAGCAAGCTAGTTAATTGCTACAATGTACAGAAAACACAAGCATAAAACAGGGGGTTTAACTTTTTTATTGTGAATGGGCTGGCATCTGATCCATTCCTGTCCTGCTCAGCCATCAGGAAGAACTTTCTTTATACCTGTAAATAAAAAGGAAGATGTCAAATTTCATTAAACATACCTATTGTACAACAATACAGACATTCTGAAGAATTAAGCTAGCTAAACATGACATTACTGTTGCAGAGGTGCATGTCAATATCTCCCTTATGAAAAATGGGAGGTTCTTCTACAAGGTTTTAGGCTTGGCTCATCGGTGAGTTTATTTTACACTGTTACAGATCTTCTTAGACCAAGTCCTGCACCAGCATGAAACCGGCACACTGCACTGGATAAATCAGGGCCAATATTTAAAACACTAAAAATCAGTTCTTACCAGCTGCAGAATGACTGTTTTAAATGGGGAAAAAATGTGCTTTTTGCAAGGGTTGTTTGCCACTTTTGCTCCTAATCTGTAACACAACTTCTGCTGAATAATATCTGAAGCTTCTCACAGTGGTTCAGCCAAAAGTCAGCCCTCAGAATTGGTTCAGTGGCATTTCACACTATTTTTACAATAACTAATACATCTTTCCCAATAAAGAACAGTCCGTACAAGCTGACAATTTAAAGAATAAATGCTCATTGTAATGAAAGTTACTAAAATAGAGAATGCATCTGAATCTTCAGAAATACAGTAAGTCTTGCAGAAATTTGAAGAAATTTCTCTTTAATCTCTACCTAGGAAGCCTTTAAATTCATCATGGAGATGGATTCCAGTACTCATAGTCCAGCTCCTCTGCTTGTGAAGAATCACTGGTTCAGTTGCCAGGAGAATCCAGACAAAACACCACCTTTAACTCCAGGCTGGGCACCCTGCCTGTCAAAGTGACCAAGGAGCCAAGACAGCACCACACTGCAGAGAGTAGGAACCTATGTTGCACAGACACCCAGCCTAGTGAATCCACAGGCCCTCAGAGGGCTACAGTTGGACACTATCCTACTTATCCTATAAGGCTGCCAGAGGATACAAGAGCACAGCTTACTTTTCAGGCTGCAGACCTCATGTAGCCAGGGAGCAATCTGCTTCACTGAGCTGTTCCAGCAGAAAAACTACTGCAAAACTAAAGTGTTCAGTTGGATTGTGTCCAAAATAATGTTCTCCAGGGGCTGAACGGCACAGGATAACCTTGCTTGTGTGGGACTGAGTTATACAGCATTGTGTTCACAGGGGTAATTATGAACAAGGAAGTTTCTGTAACTACACACCAGTTACTCTCATTCTTAGTTTTATTAAAAAAAAAAAAAAAAGTGTAAATTTCAACCCAATTTAGCATTTAGCTTTTTTAAATTATTATTATTTTTCAGTTATGCTCAACTTCCCCATCTGTGTAGTTTTCATGCCAGAATTACAGGAAGCTTTCCCCACTCTGACTTTCATATACTTATTAGATGGAGTTTCAGTTGACCTCAAGGCAGATACACATCAGATAAGAAAGCTCAGAACACAAAAGACAGGGGGAAAGCAGTTTGAACCAGAAATGCAGTGATGTATCTGGACCATATTAAATCATTTGATACAGTGCCTCAAAAAAATTTACTTGAAAAATTAATTAATATTTGCTTGAATCTACAGACGTTCACATATTTTAAAAATTAATGGAAAGTTATAGTGTTGTGAAAACGTCAACAATATTAATAGGAAGGGTGGTGCCTGGAATAATTTGACATATATCTTTTAACAATGAGCTAAATAAATAGGAACATGATACTAACTAGGAAATAGTAGCAAGCAAAAAAAACCTCCAAACCAAACAAAAACAAAAGGCAAAACAAAATAAGCAAACCACCAGAAACATACATTTTAGAATATAAGAATGCCTGAGTAAATATGATGAGATTTCAATTTAAAAATTGAAGTTACCAGGGTTAGATGAAAATGGTCCAAATTAACCAGGCAGATGAGCTCTGAAGTTGCAAACCAGTGTGGCAGTTTTTGACTCCACATGCTGAGTAGCTGTGCGCTATGGACAGTGACAGCAAAACTCATATTCTTTCCTTTTTTTAGAGACATAACCAAGATTTTTAAAAGACTTTAAATAATCTTCTAGGATAAATTACAGAAGTATATGTGTCTTTGTACAGAGAATGTTCCTACTTTTCTCTGTTTGACCTTATACCATTATTTCTGTTTATGCTAAGCTAAGGAACTTTAAGTTCTCTCTTTTGCTAGCTTTATTGTTCAAGGACAATCTTCAGATCTGCCACCACAATTTAGCAATACATGGCTTTTCATCTTTCCAAGTCAGTCTTTCCAAACAAGATTCTCCATTTAGTTTGTGTCTTTAAGAATGCTCAAGGCTCAAGAACAAAGTAAATCCTAGCACAGAGAGAAGGGTCCAGCACTGAGAAGGAGAGGGAGCTTTCCCTAGCACTTGCTGGGAAGCACTCCTGAATAACAGCATGTGGCACGGCAGAGGAGAGGGTAAAGTATCCAAGCTGAAACAGCTCTCAGTCCAGAGTAGACATGCCCGAGATTGCAGCTTTAGCAAGACAGCATGGCAATGCACTGTGCCTGAAACATGGGCCTTACATGCCTAGTGCTACCCTCATGGAATGTTTCAGAACTACAAAGAGAAATAATCACTGTTATGGCCTATGCAACACCTGAAGATAAAGGAGTTATTCCAGACTTCCCTGACGAGACAGCTCAGATTTTGATTTACTGAAATCTATCAGATTGTTTAACATATGACATCACCAGTTATGGACATTTCACTGTTTGGATTGTTTTTCTTCAAACTGGGCAAAAGCTCTCGATCTTATAGCGATGTCAGGTTGTAAATAACATCATCAGCTCCTTCCGCCTCCTGTTTCCGGAATAAAATACCTTTAATTTTCACTGTGCAAAATGAAAGAGTGCACAAAAGGTTCTTCTCGAAAAGCAGTAAAATACTAGTTAGCCTGTGAACTGCGGTGTTCACCCGGTCTTCCCACGTTAACCCTTCCCCAGCGGCGTTCGTGCCTAACCAGTATCTTTGTCACCGAAACCGCTGGTCCCAGCACATGATGACGGTGGGGAATCGCCATCAACTGCTAAAAGGAGCAAAACGACTGGGGAAAAAAAATGCACTCCCAGGACTAAAAAACTACCCTGCACACAGGCGTGTTCCGCGGAGCCGCGCAGCGCTGTAGGGTGCAGGGACTGCGGGAGAGCACCGCCCCCCGCCCGGCCGCGCTGCGGGGGCGGCTCCCGCCGCCGAGCCAGACGCGGGGCGCTGGGATGCGGCATCCCGGGAGCGCGGACCGCCGCGCCGCATGGCCCGGGCGCGCAGCATCGCATCACCGCACAGCATCACCGCACAGCCCCGCACCGCTCGCCGGGCGGGCAGGGGGAGAGGCCCCGCCGCCGCTCCCGGGGGCGG
>VXBX01005247.1:995846-1010951 GCA_013400415.1 Scytalopus superciliaris | reverse complement strand
ACGGGCGGCTGCGGCGGGTCCCTCCCCCGCTCCCGGCGCCGCCGAACCGGGAGCAGCCCCGGCACCGCCGGGGACACCGCGGCCTTCCCGCACGGCTTCCCCCTTCTCCTCTGGAGCCTGGCGGGTCCCGAAAGCCGGCTCCGGCGCCAGTGCAACAGGTGAAGCCTGTGCCCGCCGCCCTCCGCGGCCCACCGGGGCGGCGGTAGGGACTCCACGGGAGGTGTGGGCCCCGGGCGCGCTGCGGGGCTGCGGGGCGGGCGGGAGCGAGTTGCTTTATAGAAAAGCAAAGACAAAAAACCAGTAACAACAACAACAACAACAACAACAACAACAAAACGCAGCAGGATCCGAAGGAGACGTTAACGCCATTTACTCCCCTGCCTCCCCTCCCTCCTTTTCTAGTCTCTACCCCTCTAGGCCAGGGCAGAGTCAATCAGCTCGGAGGAGTGTTTATCAATGGCAGGCCTTTACCCAACCATATCCGGCACAAGATAGTGGAGATGGCCCACCATGGCATAAGGCCCTGTGTCATCTCCCGCCAGCTGCGAGTGTCCCACGGCTGCGTCTCCAAAATTCTCTGCAGGTACCAGGAGACGGGCTCCATCCGGCCGGGGGCCATCGGCGGCAGCAAGCCCAAGGTGAGCCCCTCCTACCCGCCCGGATCCGGGCAAACCCTCACCGCGGTGGCGGGGAGCGAGGCCCGACCGGGACACCGCACTGGCTTTCCGGCACTGGGCTTTGCAGGCGAGACGGCGGCACCCAGGAGGGCCGGGGGGGACCGTGCGAAGCCGGGGGTGGGCACAGTCACGCATGGGGCACAGCACGCTCGCCGCGTCCCTGCCTGTTGCTCTTAAACTCTCCGAGGCTTTAGAAAATATTGAGGGAGTTCGTAGAAATTATGTAATCTAATTAAGAAAATGCTATTGAAAAATATTTTCTCAAACGAAAGTAGGGCGAAAAGGGTGGATTTTTTAGCTATTCGCTGCCCAGGGCCCCGCGATCCCTACGCTCATCCCCGCAGGAGCGCTGGAGGGCTCGGCGCTGCGGGACGGACCGGGACGCGATCGGTCCGGTGTCAGGGCTGGCACGGCGGGGCGGGATCGCGCCCTCGCTGCTTTCGGCGCAAAGCGCAACAAAACGACCTGTATTTCTGTCTGTCTCCCTACCGCTCTCTTTACTTTTTCTCCCTGCTCCAAAATTGCGTGTATTTATAGCTACACCGCCGCAGAGTTTGCGCTTACAATTATGCAGACGAATTCTTCTCCCGAGATTAGCCTTCTCATCCTCTAGCTTTTCATTCTCACTAAAGCAAAGACTTCTGTTTCTGTTGGAAGTTGTTGCTAGATTTTCTCCGTCTTTGTTTCTTCTAAAGTAACGATGCCCAGACTTTTCCTTTCGGTGTTGGCAGTAGAGGTTATTTTTTATAAGCGTTTTAACCGAGTGCAAGGCTGTTCCCAGACCGGAGACCGTTCTTTTGTTTGATTTTAGTTTTATTTTAAAACCACGAGGCCACCGGAGAAACCTCCCGGTACTCGAACCTCTCCGAGTTTTTATTACGCTGTTTTTTTGTTCGGCATTGCAAACTTAGTTGAAACTTTACTGACCTGGAGCTTCGCTGTTCGCAGTCTTTCACTAATCGTGACACAGAACTTTCCCGAGAATTTCTTCTCCAACGCACGGCGGCCGGTGCTGCCTAATTCGGGGTTTTCCTTGCCGAGAGCTCGGTCCCACCTTCCCGGTAGCCCCGGCAGATTTCCTGGGACATTTCGTTTAACGCGGAGGGTGCTTGTCTTATGTGGGCTCGTTATGTTACCTTCTGCGTCGTCTCGATTTTACCCTGCCCGTCTTCGGGTGTTTTCTAACGGGGTTTGTAAGCGGGGCCGGTGTCGGCTTTTGCTGGCGGTGCCGCGGGAGGCTCCGGCCGCACCGGGGGGCCCGGCGGCGGCAGACCGGGCTCCCCCGGCAGCCCCCGGCCCTACAGACTGTGCCCGCTCGCCTTGTCTTTACTGAAGCAGGTGACGACGCCGGACGTTGAGAAGAAAATCGAGGAATACAAGAGGGAAAACGCGGGCATGTTCAGCTGGGAGATCCGGGACAAGCTGCTGAAGGACGGGGTGTGTGATCGCAACACGGTGCCGTCAGGTACGGGGCGGTGGGCTCGGATGCGTCCCAGAGGGTCAATGGCAGTCCGGGGAGGGCAGCGCGATACCCGGGAATGCCCCGTCCCCCCGCGACCGGAGCCCCGGGCCGGGCCGGTGCCCACGGAGCGGATAGCGAGTCCCGGGAGGATTCCTGTGCTCGGAGGGGTGTTTTCAATTAAATTGCAACTTCATCCTCCTCCCCTCCTCCCCACGAAGCTTCCCTGCCGTCCCTTTCGGGCTGCTGCCGCAGGAGGACTCGGGGCTTGCCGGAGACCAGGAACTGGGAAGCAGGAGATGGGGAGCAGCTCCCTGTGCCGATGGATTAGTTGTGGGATGGAGCGGGGTGGCACATGGAGCCGGAGCAATATTTGTGCGGGTGTCCGCGGGCTTTTCTTATCACCCACGACCGCGCTCGGGAAAAAAAAGATACTTGGGAGCCGCTTTGCCAGCGCTGGAGTCTGGTGCGGGATGATGACCCGTGAAACCCCCGCGGGAAGGGGAGCGGGCGATTGCCTCCCCAAAGCCCTGGCTGGCAGCGGCTGTGGGGCGTGGGCCAGCGGCACTGACTGGGGCTCGATTCCCCGGCCCGGCTCGACCGCCGCGGGGAGGCTGCTGGGGACGAGCCAGTGACAGCTCTGCACTCCCCCCCAAAGTGAGCTCCATCAGTCGCATCCTGCGGAGCAAGTTTGGGAAAGGCGAGGAAGAGGAGGCTGAGCTGGAAAGAAAGGAGGTGGAGGAAGGCGACAAGAAGGCCAAGCACAGCATTGATGGCATCCTCAGCGAAAGAGGTAAAGTCCTATTTCCCCCTGCCCTCCGTGGGGCCCTGGGATGAGCCAGTGCCAGTTCCAGGTGCTGATGTGTATCACTCCCCTTCTCCCGGGGTGGGTGCAGCAGGAGATGTAGGGTGAGGAGCTAGCCTGGATGGCATGGCTGTCACATCCCATTGCATCCCTTTTGCCCACTGAAACGACCCTTCAGTGTGTGGGAACGGTGTGGAGGTCAGAACGAAGATGGGAGTCATTACTAGTTTGGCTTTCAATAAGCATGGAGCAGGGGGAGGGTTTGGAACCACCATGGAGCCCCCTGTCCTGGTCGCGGCCGTGAAGGGGCTCCTCTCCCAAGTCAAGCAAAAGGCCACAGCTGCATAGAAGGGACAGTTGTAGCCAAAGGCCGTGGAGCCTCGAGTCTCTGCAGTCGTGAACAGGGCAGGGAGCCACATGTTTTGTTTCTTCTGCTGCTAAAACTTCTGGGAAGATCATGTGTTGGTGCTTGGCCAGGGGCTGTGAGGAGGTTGCAACCTGAACAAGGAGGAGGTGAAGGGCTGCTCCGGGGGGACAGCTGCTGCCCCCGCTGCAGCCATGCCTGCCTCCCGGCTGGGCCAGGGAGCAGGGGCAGGCCAGGGCCCGGCCGGCGGCCTGTGCGTGGAAGTCTCTGCCCAGCACATGCACAGGCACTGGAGAAGGCGAGACAAAAGTACCAAATGAGCTGGTCAAACATTTGTACAACTTTTCCAGCTTTTACAAAGAAGGCCTTCTATACACAATCTACACTTGGAGATGAACTTGGAAAACAAAGAGGGGGGAGTCCATTGAAACTCACACTTTGGCTTTGCACAGACAAAGCTTCAGCTAGCAGCAGCTTGATGTGAACAAAAGAAGGCAACCTTTTTATAATTCAAGGAGAAAAGAAGAGAAAACAGCCCCACAAAAGGCTGAGAAAAGACATTATGGGCTTGCAATGAGGGATGAATTATTCAATGAGCCTCTAATAGTTGATGCTCCACGCAGTTTTATGGACTCTCCATCGCAGGAAGAAAAATAGCTCTTTTTAGACAGAAAATGTTTCTAGTATTTCTAGGCATCTAGAGATGCTGTGCCATTCAAGGACATCCAAAACCCATTCTTTAACAGCAGGAAGTGTTCTTGTTTTGTAGGAACAAATCTCTGAACACTCCCCAGACTTAGTTTTCAACTCCGTTATTAAAACTTTTAGGAAAGCCTCATCCTCTTGTGTGTGTGTTTGTGTGGATGTGTGTGATACAAATATGTAGAAGACGCAAACGAAATAAGAGATTTTGAGGCTGGAAGGCACAGTTTAATTGCTTGGTCGAACTGCCCCCATAGGATGGGTTCAGAATTTCCTGCAGTGTCTTCTCCAACAGAGGACTGAACCAAGAAGGATATGCACCAAGGGAAAAATAGCTAGATTCAGTGCCCTGGTTGTTAGATAACTAGTTTTGCTGCCTGCCTGAATTTCTTGTCAGAGATTAGAAACAGAAGATAGCAAGCTTTGATAATATCATGGCTTTATGGAACAAAGAGTAATTAATAGAGACAGCAAGAGAAAAAACATTGTTATCAATATAACCCATCCTTCTTTCTCTTTGAAACAGTCTTCCTGTTCTTTGACTCTCTGCACTTGAAAGTGGGGCTCCTGATCTATTATAAATCAGTGCCTGGGTGCATGATTGCCTTCTGCCAGTCCAGGGGAGTCCCAAACTCTTGCAGGGAAACCACTGGGGCTGGTGATGCCTTGCTGTGAACAGAGGCTCACTCGTGCCTTCCAGCACAATTGTATGAGAAGGCTGCGTTCTGTCCCGCAATGTACCACCTCCTCCGCTCTCTGTGGATGTGAGTGTCTTTGCCTGTTTTGAGTTCAATCAGTAGCAAATTTGCCCTGGATTAAATAAGGTAGTGTAGCCCTATCCTGCCCTGGGCATGCAGGTTTTTGCTACATGAATGTGGACCGGACAGTTCCGTGGAAACGGCAGCTTTGATAATCCTGTCTGTTCTGTGACGGTGCCTGGGAAGGTTTGGCAGTTGGAGAGAGAGTGTGCTCTTCCCCACAGCAGTGTCTGCTCCCCCTCCCTAACTAGCAAGCTGTTGCTTAATCTTATTACTGAAGTGGCCAGGGTGCTGCAGTGCGAACGCGCTGCTGCTCCAGAGATCTGCTGCCATAATCTTGCCTTAGATGTAGTGTGATACTATAGAGACAACACACAAGTGGGATCATTACAAGAAAAAAAAAACTATAAAAGAAGTCCACCACTACTTTCTGTATCCAATCAACAAAAAAAGGTTCTGCTTCAATTCCCACTGCCAGCCGAGGAGCTTCAATTTCACTCCATCTATAAAAATCATCCTGCTCTCTTACTGAAATAACTGGCAGTGCTCCTAGGATTTTGATGTTGCAGGATCATGTTTGCCGGTGCCCACCAGCCTGGCTATGGTGTGGCAGAGGGTGCCTGCTGGCAGTGCATCACAGATGCCTTTTCCAGCACTTGGGTTGCTTGTGGTACGTCCAAAGGTTATCCATGTGCTGTGCAGCAAAACCCTCGTGTGGTAGTTCAGCACTGAGTGCTCAATGTTACGGAGAAAAAAAATTGCAAGTGTTTTACAGTATGAGAAATTTTTATAGCTCTGGTCTCAGGGGCTTGAGGCATCCCAGAGTGTGGGTGCAAGGGAAGGCTGTGGGATGGGTCACAAAGCAAGTCCTGAGGTTGAGCACAGAGCAAAGTATTGCTCTTATTCTTGGGAACACATGTAAGTGCTGGACATTTGCTGGCGCTACCTAAAATTCCCTACTCACCATGAGCTTTTGGGTAGCTCAAGGAGTGGCATTTTTTCTGAGGGCAAGGATAACAATTACCATTTTGATGGTAGCTTATTCAAGATTTAGGGAATATTTACAGCAGAGTGGAATTACAAACATGATCATTTTTAAAAATATGTGATAGAAACAGTATCTCATTTGACTTTAGGTTTCTCCCACTGCATATATGTGTAGGTAAACTTTGGTATGCTCTGTGTGATTCTGTTTCAGCCTCTCTTCAGAGTCACTTAAATCTGAGTCTCTCACTGGTGTTTACGGATGTCACGTGTGCAGCCCTGTACATGCTGTTGAACATTTCTGTCAGCATCACCCTCAACCTGATTTTCAGTATATATTTAAAGAAAACCTTGATTGTCACAGTGTGTTTAAGGAAGCTGATAGTTCTATAATAGCATATCTGTATTCCTGCATGCATGATTATTTTTTCTTAAAGGCATGAGCCGTAAATAAAGAACATGAGAGTGAAAGTTCTGTGCCTTTATATGGCACATCAGGGCTTATTTTTAGCATAACTGCTACAGAAGAGGGAGTCACTTGTACCTTTGGTGGGAGCTGTGTGGCTTGGTTTGCTGACTAATCTGATAACTCCCCCCTTCATAAAATAGCTGTTGTTTTCTGGCAGAAACCAGTGGCTTTCAGAGCTCCAGTGATGGGGCGTAGAGCTGGTCCTCTGGCCCGCTGTGAGCGGGCGGGGCGGGCTGGGGCTGGGGCAGGGACCCCCCCGCCCGACCTCAAAGGGGGCCTCTGTTCCCAGCCAGCGGAATTGGCCCCCGGGCCCTGTCCTGGCGGATCCTCCCCCAGTCATGCGCACCCGTCCAAAAAGGGCCCTACTCATCCCAAGCCTCTACCCTTGGCTGTACTGAGAGCAATTCAGGCTACAGCAGACTAAATTGCCTCCTTTATTTTCTTCTTACTTTCATCTTGGACCAAACCCTTCCCCCCTCTCCCTCCCCTTCCTCTTCTTTTTTTCTGTGTGCCTGAGGCTCACATTAATACAATTTCGGCACCACCCCTATTTTAGTGTGTGTATGTGGGGAGTTTGAAGGGGAAGAAAAAAAAAAGGACCTTAGCACAAAAGCCCTGCTCAACAGCTCGAAAGTTCAAGCTGCTGCTGCCTCTCTAGCTGTGTGATGCTTTTCCTGTTTGTGAGTTTTGGGAAACATTTTTGCTTTGTACTGTAATGGAATTAGAGGACAGATGCTGACTGTAAATGGGACACGCGACTACCAGCCCCTAGCTTAAATATTTAGATGCAATGTTACAATTACTGACTTGATGCACAGGCTTTGAAGTGGTGGCACATGATCTAAAGGGTAGCTCAGGCTAGATGGACTGGCAGATGTTTTGATTAGGGTTGGTCAATATCATGCAGCCAGTTATTTTTAGATTGTTAAACTAATAAAGGCAGTTTATTAAGAAAGAGGATTAACATGCAGGCACCAGATATCAGTTTGAGTCATCCCATTCATTTCTGCATCATAGACTGTTTGGTTAGTGGCTGGAGCACGGGACAAGGCAGATGCTGAGTTAGATTTTGGTTGTGATCTTGTAGTGCAGGGCTTGTCCTGATTTTGCTACAGTGTGCCCCAGGGTGCAGTGGTGAGAAGACTTACGTGCTGTATGAAATACTACTGTGTGTTCCCCTCCTCAGTGTTCCCGGTAAAGATTCACTTATTGAATGAAATGTGATGACTGTGGCTGCAGACAATTATCTTCTTGAGTCTGGAATTTCATACGGTACTTTATATATTTGGTCACTAGCAGGTCTAAGAAATCAACTCGAGTAACTTCAACAATATCGTTTCTGAGGCTCTCAGAGGTGACAAGAAAATAGTACTTAATTAAGAAAAACTCCCTAGGGAGTCCAGAATTTTGCTCAAGGCACATAGTGCCGACAATACTTTCCCCCCTCCTTCTTTCCTCTTATCTTAATAGTGAGAGTCCAAGCCTGGGTAAAAAAGCCAGGCGTTGCACAAAGTGTAAATCGATGTAAGTGATGCCACACAAACCCTGCACAGCTTTGTTTCTTCTGCCTGACCCATCATCACTGTGGGGCTTTGATCCAGGCTTCCACTTCCAAATCATTATTCTAAGCTAATAATAACTGAGAACCTCAGCGATCAATAGTGACCTGCATGTCAATAGTGTCCCGGCATGGTGAGCATTTTTAAAAAGGTGTTAAATGTTTGTGTTCAGAGTGGCTTGAAAGTGAAGTTTGCTGTTCCAGAGCTCCCGAGAGCAGCCGGACCCTCCTGTGTGGAAGGGAGCTGGGAGAGATTTTGAAGACAGTGCTAATTGTCAAACTAACTGCAGGCTAATCGCCTGACATAAGTACTAGTAATACTTCCAGCAGGAAGAAAGGGTGTTAATCTAGCAGCGACTCTCTGAAGTAAGATACATCACATCCCTTTCTTGAAATAATGATTTTATTAATGGCTTTGCATGTTTTGCCGTCTTAGGGACACTTTTTTCAACTTAAGAGTCAGCGCCTCTTCAAACAGAATTGCTGTGGGCACCCTTTCCACTTTTGTAATTGCATCTATCTAGAACAAAGACAAATGTTATTTTAGCAAATGTCAGGATTACATCACATACAGCAGTTGATTAACTTGAATTTGTACCCAAGTTAACATCTTATTTGGTTGCTTTGAAAATTTTAATCTATGAGATTTACACAGTGTCATTCTGAAAAGGATGAGGCAAGAAATGTGGTTGGTGGATTCTGGTGTGGCTGGGACTTGCTCTGAAAATGAGATTTATATCTTTGTCTTTCTAGATATTCCTGTGCTTGCAGAATCCTTGATGTCAGTAAGATTTTACCACAGTAGAGATCAGGCTTTTCTTGAATCCAGCTCTGTAATGTCTGAGCAACTGCAGCTCTGAGAGAAATCCTTGGGTTCAGTATGCAAAATGGGTTTACTGGACTGAGTATCAGACCTCTAGTCCTGTAAATGCTATCACAGGCAAGTAACAGCGAAGAGTCCCACTCAAAGGGCCTATTCATGTGTGTAACGTTACTCACTCACGTGGGTTGGGGCAGGCAGGAATGGGGCCCAAATTTGTTCTATTCTATTAGTAGAAAGTACCCGCTGCACAAGGGTGTGACTGTAATCCCGAGTGAAAACTCTGGCAAAACTTTTACTGAGGGCAGGGATCTTTGTGTCTGTGTTTACAGAGGTAGTGATGGAATCAGCAGACAGACAGAGGCTCTAATTAGATAAAAAGCTAATTAGCAATTAATGCTGAAAGTAAAAGCCAACACTGATAAAATCCTTAAAACAAATAATTTTCCATGTCTGATTCTGAATAGTGATTCTCTGTTGTATCAGTCAAAGACAACACTTTTATCTAACACTTATGTGGGGATGGTTTAGTTTGGTATTGGGATTACTTATTGATAAGGGTTGGAACAGGGTTTAGAAGAGGGAGGCCAATAAAGCTGGTAGTGATAAATTATCATGAGTCCCCAGAGCTGTGTAATAAAACTGCATTGGGAAATGAAGCAGAACTACAAAGTGCTCTCTGGTTAATTTAAGAAGAAATTGAGTGAAACGCAAAGCCGTAAATCAGAGCAAGCCAGTCAATGTGAATTTCTCCATGTAAATGTCACTTTAAATCCTATGTTACAAACACATGTGGACAGAGAAAGAACAAAATATAGAAATAAAAATGTAGGATGTTTCTAACTGTTCCCCAAACATTGAGCTCTCTGGCTAATAAAAATTATGTACAGTAATGTAATTCACCACAAGAACTTGTTTAGCTTAGTGTGAGTGTGGCATTTTACTTTACTTGCCCTGGAGTACTCCTGCCCCATGCTGTTAAACTAATTCAGTTTAAATTACTCTGCCTAGAAAAAAGGTGAAGTGTAATGAAATTAAAACTCACTGTGGACACATTAGAGTTAAAGTGTGTCATGCACGGAGATTATTTAGTTAGTGGAGTTTGATGTAATTGTTGACAGGTCATTTATTCATCCTAGTAAATAAAGATTCACAAACTATTAAGAATGTGCATATATAACTAGTAAGACAGTAAAAGGCAATTAAGCAGTCAGTTTAATGTCTTATCTTGCTGGTTGCCCTACAGTTGTTTTACAACTAGGAATTAAAATTTGAAAAGAAAGTTTTCAGTGTCCCTGGCCAAATATTGATTAAGTAGTTGTTTGCTGATGCCATTGTGGCACATAAAAAGGCCAGTGGTTCTGCCCCTTGTTGTTCATCTTCTATTGTTGCTGATTCTTAACCTCGGAGATCAAAGGAGGATCATTTCAGTTTATCTGTCTTGGAAAATCCTTCTTTGCTCCTAAACCCGTATGGATTAATGGCCAAATTGTCTTTAATGAGATGTGAAATTTGAATGGAATCCTTATTTTGCATGGTCTGCTGGATGTATGCACTGTATGCTCTTACAGTTTTGTGCTGGATTTTCTTTAGCGTTATTGAATTTAATTTTGTTTCAATCACTTTATTTTTAGTATACAGTGCATTGAAATGTTACTATTGCAGCAGGTAAAATACAATGTATTTAACTGAATTTTAATAAAACTAATTTTTTTTTGCATGCAGCATTTTTGATAAGGGTAGCCTAAAGGGTAAAAAAGAAAAGATAAATGCTCTTTGTATACCAAATCACACAGAAGATAAATAGTCCAGGGCTACCAATAAAAGAAAGGGTGCTTGAGAAGCCAGCCCATTCTCCCAACTGGGCTCTCAGTATAAAGAGGACACAAAAAAGCTTGCAACATTTCTTTGTGCATTTTCTTCAGTTTGGATTTTATGGACCCTACATCCCTCAGTGAAGGTAGTTGTACTGTCCCGTCTCAAAAAGGGAAAAGTTGGATCGACCGGGCTGTGCAGAAAATCAAGCAAAAGTCCTTGAGAATAATCAGTTCCTTGCTTCATGGCAGAAAACTGCACTTATTTCAGATAGTAAAACATACTCCACCACATCCTCTGTGGAAGAGATGTGTAATCTGGATGTGTTTTGTTGGCTTGTAATTACGCTATGAAGTTTCACCTGAATTACAAGGTATGTGAGTGTTAGATCCAGGTCCCACTGCATCCACTGGGCACAGAAATTTAGCTTCACAAACAGTAGTAAAATTCCTAGTAAAGCCAGAAATCCTCTCCTGGTTTTGCAACGTATTTTAGGTGGGTGAGCCTCTGCTGTCCTGACAAATAGCAGAGTAAAGGGCCAAGGCAGATTGTAATATCAGTCTGTGCATACTTTACAAGTACGCTGCTACTTTAGGAGGCATTTTGTCCCAAAATAAGAGGTAACACTCTTTGAAAGCATTTTAGATATAAATTTACTTGAAGTCCATGAACTCAACTTGTTTGTTTCCATGGAGAGCTGTGGTGAGCACAGTGTTATCCATGCTACCTTTTTTTTCAGTGGATATTTGCCTGGATGTAGACTTTCGGCCAAACTTGATCAATGTTTACATCATGCACAAGTCCATATAAGGACCTGTCTTAAGGATTTTTTTATATTTATGATATGCCTCATGCTGGATGTCTGATCCAAAAGTGACTATGCAGTAATTTCTTTATCACATATAATGTCACAAAGATCACTGTGGTTTGAACAGTATGAAGAATAAACTGTCTGTGGCTGACATTTCTGCAAGCAGACAGCTTATTCAGCCCCTGTCAAATCTTATTCACCTTATTTAAATGAGTAGGACCCTTCATGCCAATATAATCGGAATCTCTTCCACGTACCAGCCCAGAAAAGCAATAGCAACCATGATTCTTTTGGCAAAATTACTTTCCACCTTGTCAAAAACATAACCAATGTATAACCCATATAGCCCCTGCGAGGCAGTAGCACCAACTGTATTCAGTGTAACCAAATTGGACTTAAAATTGCTTTCCAGCTTTGTCTCTAACTGGCTCAGAGAAGATGGAGATGAATATAGACAGGTTTTACAGAAATGAGGCTTACAGAGTAGCGGGAAATGTTTCCACAGAAAATCCCTTTTTACTGATGATGGTGTGGCAGGACTTCCTTTTCATTTTGACCTAAGGGCTGGTTGTTTGATCTGGTGTGAAGTGCTGAAGGGTCAGCTGGATGGTGAGGTGGGGGATCAGTGTCCCAGTAAATACTCTGACACCTATCCAGCCCCTCCTGTCAGGGTGAGTGGCAAGAAAAAACCTGCAGAGAAGTAGCTGGAAGTCAGGTTTCAGCCAGTTTCATGAACAGCAAAATAAGTTTTCAGAAAGAGGGTGTTTTGACAGAAAAAAAGAACTGGAAAATATTTAGCTAAAAAAATTTGAAAATGGAAAGCAAAATACACTGTTTTGCCATTTTCACAATGAAATCCTAAAAAGTACAGATTTTGGAAAACAAAACAAAAAATCCCTAGAATTCCATTTACCAAGGTATAAATCAAGATTAACTCCACTGTAGCTGAACTGATATTGGTGTGTGAACAAACACCGAATTAGATCATCAGTATTTACAAATAAGAAGGGATTTTTCCAAACAACTACTAGCTAAGGAGTGATGTTTTAAGTGAGCAGTCATCAAATCTTTATGGTGCAGTGTTTTGGATGGAGCCTACAACATTTTTCTGTAGATTTTTAATACACGTGGTGCAGAGAAAGGCATTCTATGTGCTGACCTCTTGCTGCCTACAGTGGCTGTTCCGTGCATGTTATGTGACTTTGCTATGTTCTTTGCTGCTGTGTGTGGAACTGGAAAATAATAGAAGAAAACATTTAGGAACCCATTTAGAAGATTGTACAACAGATGTCACAGATAGGAAAAAGCCCTGTGGGTGCATCCTTGCTTTAACACAGTTGATTTGACCTGCTCTCTTTTAAATCAACAGGCTCAAGTAAAAATGCTCAAGTATTTGGCAGCTCTACAGAAAACCACACAAGCCCCTGTTGCTTTAGTACCTACAACTTGTTTTCCAACAAATACAGTGTTTTCTTTTGAAAAACCGTTAAAACTAACTGCTTGTCTACCTCTTCTGAGCAGCACTGAGAGCAGTGTGAGCTGCATGTTGAGTGCACCAGGGCAGGTGACCCGGGCCAGCGTGCACAGAGCTGGTGCTGCAAAGGGACTCAAGCAGCCAGAAGTATTGCAGGCTCTGGGGATGCTCAAAAGCCCTGGTAAAATTGCAAAATGGCTGCATAGACCAGACATTTTGTTTATATTTTTATTATTTCCTTCTCCATCCAGGTTTAAAAAGTTTCTTGACATGAAATTGTATCATCATTTACATCTGAACAGTCCTGGGCTCTCAGTACAGTTGTGCGGGTTACTTATAATTGAATTTGGCCCTGTATGGAAGTTTAATTACATTCCAGATTTGAGGGAACACTTTCTCAAACTTAGCAAGACCTTATAGCACTAAACATCTATTTTTGTTGGTAGGGATCTGACACACCAAGTAAGTGTTGTTAAAAATGCTACAAGCAGAGCAATTTAAAAAGAGCTGTTTTAGAAAACGGCACTTAAAATTTTTCTGACACGTCATTTAACAAAAAAGGCAAACCAAACCCCCTGGCTCTCTGCTGTGAGGGGCTCTGTAACCAATCTGCTCCATCAGTCCTGGCAGGGCGGGTGGCAGTGCTGCTTCTCCCTCTGATTTCTGACTCCTCCTTGGCTGAAGGGTATCAGAAGAGGAGGCACGCTCTGTCCCCCAGCACAGCATTCCTCCCTGCAACCTTTGATCCTGAACAACACAGCAAATGAAATTTTCGGAAAGACACCAGGGGCCTTAATTCGAATGGTTGTCAAATCCTACACTATGACGGCTGTAAAGAGGATTTGTCTCCAAGCTGTTAGAGGTCACTTGGCTAAGGAAGAACTTAAAACAAACTAGAATTCAAAGCTACTGTACTTCTCCTGCGTTGGCTCAAAAAGATGGAGTGATGATTGATGACATAAATATTTCTCTTAATCTGACATCAGGAACAGACTTGTTAGCCCTGGAAGAGTAAATCAGATACAAGAAGTTAGCGAGTATTAAAAGAATCCTAACCATATCCAGTATCTGAACCCTGATAATCATAGTTATAAACATTAAAAAAAACCAAAAAACAAAACACCCCAGAAAAGTACTGTGAGAGGAAAAAAAAAAGATCCTTCAGGTGATCAAAGAGTGGAGGAGGGACTCATCTGTTTCTAATCTTGAGTGTTACCACGCAGAAAAGTCACTCCATTAAAGAAACAAGCCACCTGGTGCTTATTTTGTGACCACTGGCTAGCATGGGGAGAGCATGAGAATAGTGTGTTTCCCAGGATGGCAATGGAAAAACTCCTTTGGCTGCACTTCTGTGTTACTCCTGTTTTAGCCTCAGGGGTTTTGTGGAGTGGTGTGCCCTTGGGGTACCTTGGGCCTCTTCTGTAGGGCTGGATCCTTTGGTTAAAAGACTCATTGTGCTTCTCTGAGTGTGAGTTTGAAGCAGGGAACGCAGCCCTTGTGATTCAGGGCTGGTGCAGGGATGGCTCCCAGCCCCGGTGGGAGCTGCTGCTACCCTGTGTCCAAACCAGGAAGCTCCTTGCTCTGCCTTTTTCTTCTGGGAGGTTTGTGAGTACTTTCCATTATATTTACTGTGAAGCTTAAAGCTTCCACAGGACTGTTGTGTTCTCTAGGTGGAGACATTTGTGCTTTGTAGGTGGTGTTTTCCTCTTGGTGTCATTCAGCTATTCCAGTGGATCCCTCAGGTCCCAGTGATTCAGGCTAAAGGGCTTCTCCCCACTCGCACAGCTGGTGCTGGTTTGTTGCTGCAGAAAAGGGGCTGCCCAAGGCATCTTTCCGTAGACTTTAGCAATCTTCCGACTGGGCTGTGGTGAGTGTGGTTCTGTGTCTTTGAATTGGGATAAGAGATCTTTTTTTTAATACTTCATTTGAGTAGGAAAGAGTGGTCTTGGTGACTAGTGTGTTTATAAGTAAATGATACCCCTAAATACAAACAAATACAAAAAAAAGTGGTTATGGCAAAACTGGTACTGGAAGAGTTGGCTTTGGTTTGAAGGAGAAGTGGTTGGAATTTGTACAATTTGCTCTGTGTTTCTTGCAGTGGCTTTCTGCATTGCCTGTGTCTGAAGAGAGCTGAGATAGGATTGTTCCCTCCTCCTTCCAGTTACTGGTCTCTGTCCGTGCTTGACCATGCTCCCCTTGAGCAGGAAGAAGCTGCTGTTTCCCAATTTCTGTGCTTTCCTTAATTTCCTTCCCTCCCCCCCTGCCTCTTGCTGTGCATCCTGGCAGTGGAGAAGGGGCTGAAATTGAAGGAGATGTTTCTGTCAGATCCTCCTGTTTGGTAAAATTTTCTCTTTGTATTTGTGTCTGTTTGATTTTGGATTTTTTTTTTTTTTTTTTTTTGGTTTGTGT
>VXBX01005247.1:980670-995837 GCA_013400415.1 Scytalopus superciliaris | reverse complement strand
TTTTTTTTTTTTTTGGTATGTGTACGTGTGGGAAGTTTGCTTTTCTGTTTAGATTTGTGGGATTTTTTTTGAGGTTTTTTTTTGTTTGTTTGTTGTGGTTTTTTTTTTGTTTTGTTTTGTTTGTTTGTTTTTTGTTGTTGTTAAAAATGGGACCAATGATATTTTCCTCCCTCAATGCTGTTTCCAAATGGCTGGGGTCCAGGAATCAAAAGTGCTACGCAGGTTCAGCTGCTGTAGTTTGCTGAAGCTGCAAATCCAGATGGAATGATGTTTTAGAATGAATGCTTTGTGGCTAGAAAGGATTGCAGCCTGCCCTTGGAAGAGCAGTTGGGCTTCCAGCCTTTGGGGTTGCAGGGCTGGGGACTACTAGGGGTTTGTCTGTAGAGAGGCCAGTGGCCCGTGGTAGGGAGCACTTAACTGAGCAGTGGAATGCTGCAAACCCTGGCACAGAGCACCAGGTGGGTGCATTTTGGTGAAATGATAAAGACTCTGCACCTTTATTTGTAATATTTTTTAAACTATTGTTTAGAACTAAAGCAGATCAGTAACTATTGCGGTCTGGGATTAAGATAATGAATTGAGAGGTGTTACCTCAATCTACATTGAGGCTCTGAGCCACAATGTGCTTACGGGAATACAGCAGTTTTTGATACATATGTTTTGTTGGTTTTGCTGGGTGTCCCATGAATACTCTGCAATTTTCTCAAATATGTGGTGTGGAAAATCTATTCAATAATATAAATAATCACTGGTTCTAAGAGAGTAGTTGCTTGAAATTTATGTGGTTGTGACTGGGCACGCAGGTCTCACACTGGTTTATCTTTTACAACTGAGTGTGCTGTTGTATTCACTAAAAACATGCATTTTCTGGATAGCTGATTAAAATACTTTATTTTCTTTTAAAGTTAGATTTATTTTTTACTAGTGTACTTGTTAAAACAGAAACGTGAACTGAGCAGAAAAAGAAGACAAAATAATGCTTAAAACATTCTGGTTTTTTTGTTTGTTTTGTTTTTATATATTGCCAGTATTAATAGTTTAAAACTGTACTTTCCATCTTTATGCAAGAGAATGCATTTCTCAGTGGTGGGTTTTTGTGTCGCATAGGCTGATTAGAGAAGAAATATTTTGGTTTGGTTTTAAACTTATTAAATGAAACTTGAAATTTCTTTTATAAACATTCTTTCTGACAAAGAGAAATAGTCTATCAACTTGAACATCAAGTTATGAGCCAAAGTCCTGAGGAACCAGTTGCAGTTGATACGTTGGCTTGAACTTGTCTACAGGTCTTAAAGAAAAAAATTTTTAGATGTGAAACTGCAGTACAACTTGCAGTATGGCAAGATTTGATTTCCAGAGTTGTTGAAACCAGTAATCTTTACTCATTTCTAGAGTTTCAAGGAAAATGGTATTGTTGCAGTCTGTTCTTTAAACAGTAAATTTATAGGTTTTGGTTTGCATGTTTCTTTTTTTTAACAACGCTAATTCCTCTAATCAATAGTGTCAAGCATGTGAGATTGCTCATAAATCTCAAAAAAGGCCTATTGAATGTAATAGCAAGACTTGCATTGTCTTTAATGAAAATTGGTCAGACTCTAAACACAAGTTTTTTTTCCTCTTTTTTTTTTTTTTCTTTTCTCATCTTTTTTTTTTTTTTTTTTTCCCCTTTTTTTTTTTTTTTTTTTCCCCTTTTTTTTTTTTTTTTTTTCCCCTTTTTTTTTTTTTTTTTTTCCCCTTTTTTTTTTTTTTTTTTTCTTCTCCGTTCCTTGAGGGGGAAAAAAAGTTTTGAGTTTTTCTGAGGAAACTGAGGAATTCTAGCATTCCTGGGCATGAGAGGAGAATACTGATTTGAATCAGGCAGAGAGCAAGCAGGTGCTGAGCATGTTCATTGCTTAACCCCCTGCCCTGCTCCTGCGTCCCGGCCTGACCCAGTGCACAGACCCTGTAAATAGCAGCAAGTTGCCAGATGTTGGAGATGTTTTCAGTAGAGTGATTATTCACCAGGTCTCATCTGAAAGCAGGGAGTTCCTACAATGGTTGTATTTCATGTTTAAAGCCGGGCTGGATAAACCATTGGTGAGAGTGTTGGGGAAAAATACTGTATTTCTGAGGACAAGAGCTGGCTGTTCTGTTGCTGACTGCTGTGCATCTGTGATCTCTCTTTGCAAAAAGTAATACAAAAATCCAACAAGGAGTGCAGGTTGCCTGAGGGGGGGAAAGATGTCTTTTTTTTTTTTTAATGAACAAAAAAGATTTTATGGCTTAGAAATACTACACCCTAAAGAGAGGTGTGTTTAAAAGTTAAGACTCGAAAGCTTTTGTCTGGAGAATAATACGCTTGGTGTAAAGAGCAGCACAATGGAAGTCTTTTCTTCTAGTTATGTATGGACGAGCATCAGCCAGCCAAGGAAGAACTTCAAAAGCCAAAGTGAAAACTTGCTAGGCTCTTTCTTTCCTGACAGGTTCTTCTTGAGGTAAGATGGGGAGAGCTGTTTATGCTAGGAACTGGTGCTTTCCTCCTGCAGCAGAGGAGGTAATAAATCCTGCACAAACTGAGGTACCCAGTTTCAACTATCTCTGTCTTCAGTTGATATGCCTTTGTGGATCTTACTAAACTATCCTGTCTCATGAGCCTTTATTGCTTATTCATAAAGAAGTCTCAAATTCCACTTCTGCCTTGCTGGTAAGGCACCATGCCAGAGGGAAGGGGAAGATGATCTATTTCTCTGCCTCCCAAAAAAAGAAAAAAAAAAGCTCATTATTCATATGCTGTAATTTGCCTTTAAGGTGGAAAAATAGCCCCAGTGTGTTTTAATATAAGTAGTCCAAGGATGGAAATGCTGTGCATTAAAAAAGCAACCAAACTTCCCGTCTGCAAGTAAGTATGCAGAGTGTCAGGGTTTGTAAAGGGGATGCTCATGTGATAGGAAACAGAAACTCCAAATAGCATCCCTTTTCAACATGACCTTACATCATATTTTCCTTTTATGAATTTTAAAACTGTTTTCTGGCCTAGGAATTCATTTACAGGATGTTAAATGCTGCACTCTAGAGTAATTTTCCTAGTTTTAAAGTGGATTTAAGTAACTGTTTTAGTGTTGCCTGCAAGCTCATGTTCTGGAGGCATGTGAAGAAGTGACTGCTGCTTTAGTGGACTGTGTGTCACATCAGTCTTTGTTACAAGCAGAGACACAGCGGAGAAATCAGAGGGTGTCTAATGGAGAAAGCAGCTCTTCTGATTTCCTTAGACCACAAAGCAGAGCAGTCTGTACCACAGCCATAAACTATGCTGATACTCCTGCTGGTGCACACAGGGCTATTCAGTTTCGGGGCGGTGGTGTGGGGAAAGACAGGCACCTTTTGGAATGAAAGAACTATTGCAGCATCCTGGCTCTAATACTTGAGAAAGGCTTGTACAAGCAAGTGAGTAGCCCCTCCTCCAGCCCACACCCGTGAGCAGTGTGTGAGCATCAGGGAGTGCCACTGGTGCTGCCAGGGACCCAGTGACCAAGCAAAGCACTGGATCACCTTTCTCATGAAACATGGAGCAGTTATTCTGAGGTTCAGGGAAGGCTCTCAAGGTTCTCACAGTGCATTTGGTGTGTGAGCCTATATTAGGACTTAAGTTCTGCACAGAGGGGACTGTGGGGTTTTGTGTGCTTTCTCTGTGTTCCTATCCTGATCATCCAGCTGTGCCAGACTTAAAATTTGAGTTCCTTTCCATGAGAGCCCTCATTCAGTTAGCTATGCATTAGGCAGGGAAGAAGAACCAGTAATTATGAATGAGCTGGCAATACTGTGTTCCAGTAACTGTTTCATAGTATGTTTCAGTTGATGGCTTCAAGAATGGAAAATAAGTCTTTGGGATGGTGTGGAAGATCTGTTTGCATGCTCTGTCTTTTGGCTCGAGCCTGTCGTACGTGCTCAGGCATCCTTGGCTTCAGTCAGGCTGTTTTAAGGAAACGGGATTTCTGTGAGGGTTAAGTTGAAAATAAATTATTTGCCCACAAAAGTAGTAGTGGTGATGTTTGTTAGGAGTGCATTGTATGACTTATCAAGACAGAGTCTCTGGGCTGCTTTGAAGACTTCAGTGGAAGGTAACAGAAAAGCCAGTTATGGTTGGCTAGCTTAAATTTCCTGTGGAAGGGTTTGCACACCTATTGAGGAAATCTTCTAAGGAAAAACTCTGTAAGCGGAAAAAAAAGACGGGTGATCAGTGACTCAGGTGAGATCAGCTTCATTGCTGAGTTTCAGTTAGCAAAGCAGAGGGGTGTTTCACAGAACAAAGATATGTGCAGCTGTGGAAAATGTGCAATACTACAATGATTTGATTTTTTTTTTTTTTTTAACTTTCAGCGTAATGCAGTGTAATCTAACTCTGAAAATCAAATCTGTGAAAAATTCCTTATAATTTTATCTTTCATTTTGGGAAAAGGGTGAAAGAATAATTAGTGTTTAGAACTAAAAATGGGACAACAGACTTGGATTTGGCAGTGTTGTCAGCAGAATTTTAGTTTTTCAAAAGTAAAGGAAAGAAGACCATTTTGGATTCTGATTCTGTTGTGAGTTGAGAGTCAGACCATTAGTGGGAATTGGATAATAGTCCTTGTTTTGCATGAACTGTACAGAGCTTAAAACATATTTGTGAAATAAGAGAATTTGTTTCCTACTTGCACAAAATATTTTGAAACTCTTGCAATTTGAATATAACATTTTTGACTGTGATAATGTCTCTATATTCTCATCTCCCAAGTACTTATTTTTATAAAATAGAAAATGTTCTTTGACTTCCCTCATGAAAAATACTAGATAAATTCAGGGTATTGTTTTCACCTTACTCCTTCTTCAAATTTAAACCACTCTCGATTTGCTGACGACCAGGAGGGATTCTTATTTTGCTTCCACTTTTCATCAGATGTTTATCACTCATGGAGTGCCACAGGCACTTGCAGAAAGAGCCTGGACAGATATAGTAGAATAGAAACCTGAAAATTTGTTTGAAGTTTTCTGTAACACAAATATTCAGGAGATATTTGGGCATTTATCTTTGTCCTTGATTGCTTGGGAAGAGAGCCGGGTAAAGAGCTGAGTAGCAGATTCAGTACACTTATAATCAGCCACCATCATATTCTTTTTCCTGTATGTTTCTGTAGTTGCTGTGTATCCTTGATTCAGATTTTAGTAAAAGACCAATTTTAATCTCTTTTTGTATGTTTTGATAGGTTACAAAGAGGAAACCAACATAATCGGAGATATTGACTTAATCTAATTACTCTTGTGGAACAATAAATAATGGACTGAGGCATTACAAATTTGTACTTTCACGTCTATTTTCCAATAAACTGTCAGGAAATAGTGCCATAGTATAGAGTGCATTTTTAGATCAGATTCTGAACCTGGCATCAAATTTGATGCCTGCTGGCATCAAGTCAGAGTGGTTCCTTTGTCGAAGTCCCTTGATTTCCAGCAGTGTAACAGAGATCTCAATCTGGCTTTATGGATAATTCTGTAGTTGAACAAGGGAGGACTTTTTACTGAGCAAGGGTATGTAGGATGTACTGCCAGGTATTGAATTATCTGTGTTGTAAGCCAACGTATTTTTCTAATTTTTTGTTTGGGGTTATAAGTTGCTGTTTATAGAGAATCTTATTCTGTTTAATAATACAAAAGAAGTAATGGAATGAATAATACTGTTGGGGAAAACTTGAAAGATTTCTGGTCACTTTTAATGCAGCTTCTGTAATAACGTGGTATAGCACACTTGACTCTGATCTGTCTATTGATGTTAGTTTCCTGAATGTATTGTTAAGAAATATTGCAAATCTTAAGGAATGGTTTGTCTAACTTCTGCTTGCTGTGTGGGTCACATTTCACACACACAAGTGTACAGATGTGCGCTGCAGATACACGTAAATTGTGAAACTGGGGTACAGATACCTCTGAGCATGCACATTGCTTGTGCAGCCAGAAGAAAACCATGTACTTGGTACAAAAGATGAGTTTGTAACTATTTAAGCAAAGCTGTACCTGCGTTCCTTAGTAAAAGAATGCAAATGAAGGATTTTATGCATATCAAGAAATGTTTCTTTTGCTCAGCAGGCTTGTTATCAGCAAAGTCTCCAAATTAAAATAAAAATAAAACAAACAACGAAACAACAATCAACCACCCCTGGAGCTTCAAATGAAACCGAATCCTATGAATATGGTCTGTGTGCTGGATAATTTAGCAAACTAGGCTATAACCTCAAGACACTCCTCTGGCACCCCTCCATGTGAGCACTGCTAATATCCTTTGAATTACTTTGTGCTTTTGTCTTTCTAAACACCCTTTGGAGGTTGTGCTGGTCTGGAGATCTCAGAACTGTTTTTTGCTGGGAAGATACAAGACCACTGAACATGAAACTCCATCAAATCATGACAATTAATGGCAGTATTTTGTTCTGAAGAGAACAAAAGGAAGAATTTAGGCTATGTAAAATCATTTCAGTATTTTGCAGAACTAAACATCTTTGTTAATTTAAAAAATTTGTTTCTAACTTAAACTTTCTACCCTTCGAAGATGAAGGTTAAAGACCTAATTGTTTTGCTGTTGTTATTGCTTTTGAGACCAAGTGAATGTGTTCAAAATGAATTTTTCCCCTGCAGTTTTCTGCCTTTGAGACACATTCAGGTTTCTGTTAACCAGAAGGAAAACAAATGCCGAGATACTCAGCTGCTCTGTGGACTGGGGTTTCCCACTCCAAAAAGTGTCCTGTAGAGAGATGACTGAGAAGAAATGTCAGAAACAATATTTTTACTTGATTCCCCCCCTGCCCGCCAAGACACTGGTTTACACAGGTCAGTTATAGTCTGTGGGATGTGCAGAAGTTGGCAGCCTCCTCCAGGATGGAGTACAGAGGCAATTTTTGTGGTGGCTGTTTCCCGCAGGGATAGCAGGCACCAAAGCCCGCAGGAAGGACCTGGGGTATTAGCTCTGAATTCATGGGTTGGGACAGTCCCTCAGAGTAAAGAGGCTGTCACAGTGAACAGTAGAGGACTCTTTTTTACTAGAGCAGCATATTTTCCCCCACCCGTGAACTGTTGGTATTGAATAAATTTGGTCTGTCACTTAGCTTAAAAAGAAGCAGTTTATGCAATAACTTTAATGACTTTTTCAGTTTGTTTTGCAGACTTTTGTTAATTTAAAATCATAGGAGCTGTTCAGGGAAATAGGAGACAGCTTAGCAGCAAAGCAGTTAATTGTAGTTGAGCAGAGGTTTGAAATAGAGACATGAATATTAATTCTTTTGAAGCTGCTTGACGTATAAGCCGAGTTTGATTTGGGCTGCTTCTTTCTCTCTCTCTCCTTTTAGCATTCCTTCATTTTTTCATTCTTTTGTCCATTTGACACACAGTCTCTCTTAAGTGGTTTTTGCAGAAACTGTTGGCATGGTCCCTGAGTGATTTTTCCATGCAGTAAGTTGTTCCCCCACTATATAGCCTGACTTTTAATTAAAATATTTGTCTATGCTCTTTCAAAGAGATGAAGAAATAGCTGTTGGTGGAAAGATGGTCTTTGGTGCTGACAGTGCTGAGCACCTCTGGGGCTTTTGGATGTTGGAAACGAACAGGATTATGGGAAGAAGGATGTGTAGCTTTTTGCTTTTGGAAGATTTCTGGGGCTGCTAGAAGTTTTCAATGAGGTTATATTCAGTGCCATTGAAATTTAAACACAGATTGAGAGAACAGTTTTGTTTATTAACTCAAATTATGGGTTCTGTCAGTCTTCTGCAGGGGGGAAAAAAAAGGAAAGAAAGGTGTAACTTTAAGCACACACTGATTTGTTCTTATTACATAACAAAAGTCTATTTCTTTATCATGTTATCATTCAGTTAATAAAAATTAGCTACAATAACAGCATCAACTTAGAAACCCCTCAAAGTCCGGGGGATTTTCTTTCACAATGAACATGAATACTGTTCAGAAATACAAACAGTCAAAGGATAACTTTAGGTCTGAAAGAGAAACCTGGCAAGGGTAATTGAATAAGCCTGGATCTCCTGAATATGTCATGGTGAGTGCAGTCAACATGTCATAATTAGGTTTATTGAGGGCCATTCCAACAATCTGCTTCTATTCTTCCTGCCTTATTGTCCACAGCTAGGCAAATAGCCAGGGGACAAAAGGAATCAAGTGCTGACAAAACATGAAAGAGGAAAAAGATTTAGCTGCTTTTATCAAAGAAACTGAGAAGGACTTTGTGTAAATAAAGTAAGTAACTGGCCATCCTGCATTTAGGCAATGCCGTTTTCATTAGAATTAATTCTTGACATATTGGAAGGGTTCCAAGGGAAGGATTTCTACTTCTGACAAGTTTAATTTGTAAATTAAAAACAGTTGGTTAAACATGAGCTGCCATCAACAAAACTTAACTAAAGCCATACATGGTCAAGTCCTAAGCAGGTGAAAAAGAGAATTACTTTGAAAACAAAGTATTCCCCAAAATTATGCAAATTCTTATTACTTTATAACAAATGTTTTCTATTGAGACCTTCAGCAGGATAGTTGTTTGGAAATTTTCTTTGAATCCTGTTTATTTTACTCTTTAAATCCTATTACCTTGCACAGCACTCACTGCTTGCTCTTTATGGTGGATCAGAAAAAGTGGCCTCAAGGTTTTGGGATCTACTGGGGACTAAGGGGAGGGGATGGGGGAAGTAAGGTTTATGTAAAATGCCTGTGCTTTGGATAATAAGAAGAACAGTTTCAGGTGAGTTCCTCTTGCCTCTCCTTTAACTCTTGAAATGATGGTGATGTTTTCTTTGAGCACAGGGACAAATGAACTATTTTCTGCGATTCACAATTGGTAGTTTGATTAAAACCAGCCCAACTCTGTGTCCTGGGCTGGGAGCTGCCCATGGAGCTTCTGTTGAAGTTAACTGGGAGATTCTGGCTTGTTTAATGGGACTAGAACTGGGCCCTCTGGACTGAGTGCCTTGGATAGAACACATCATGGCTTGTGCTTTGGGGTCACACCGATGGTCTTTTAAGATTAAAGATTTAACATATGGCCACACTTTCATTCTCGTGTACAGCTTCTAATTTTCCTTGAAGATGGTTGTATTGTGTGTGAAAATTAGATGCCTTTGTTCTGTGTTTGTTTTTTGATAAGTTTGTCTCTGAACATTTCCAGACCAAACCCCCTCAAACCCTTCTATTAATTTCGACTTAAGGTTAAGCAGATGTACTAATGAAACTTGTAGAGGGGGAAAAGGAGGATTTTTTAAAAACACACATAAATCCTGTTGTTGAGAACTTCAGAATGTCTTAAAATTAAATAGGGAGGCTGAAATTTATAAAATAAAAATTTAGTATAGAAAAGATCATCAAATATGTCCAAAGTCTTTTGGTGCTTTCTGGGAATCTGTTCTGTTAGAGCTAGAGGCCTTGTGAGAGTGGCTGTCCTGCAGAGGAGCTGTTAAGATGACAGCACAGTTCAGTTTATCTGGGTGCCTTCCCATAAATTTCAGTTTTGCTGGAAATTCAGTCTTTGAGTTTATGTTTCCTAAGATCCAGTTTTCTTTTCAGTTTCAGTGATCTTTAAAGATTTTCTTTTTTTCCCCCTTTCTCTTAAGAGTTGCCCCAACCAACCAACCAACAACAACAAAACAAACAAACAAAAAACAAACAAAAAAAAAAAAAAAAAAAAAGAAAAGAAGAAAAAAGAAAACAAAAAAAAAGAGGCTCAGTTTCATTGATCTTCCTTCCAGAAACTTCCTGGACTCTTAAAGAAAACCTAAAAGTTTTGATAAAATGTCCAGCAGCAAGTAGGACTTGGGTGGGAAATGGGTGAACATTTTCTCACCTGCATCAGTCTCTGTATAAACCCCAGGAATGATGCTCTCATGGACATGAAATCCTGGAGAATAAGTTGGCTGAACAATAACAGGATTTGTGTTGGCAACTGTGCATTAAGTTGAGTATGGTATAGCAAATGTGTTGTTGCAGGTTTAACATCTGGGTTTCAATTAGTTGTTGAAATGGGCAGTAGATCATTCTTGCTAGCAAAGACCAGATTGTCTCAGTTTTGGGACTCTGTATTTCTGTTTGTAGTACATAGGTGGCAGGACAATGCTGTTCTTCCAAGTTTTAGTTGTCTGTTTTCATGCAATTCCCTGGAGATAAGAATAGATGGTGATTATGAAGCGCTACAGTATTTTGATTAATTTCCTTTTATTATATGAATTTTTCTCCCTCTTTTTTTTTGTTTGTTTAGTAACAGTAATAAACACTTTGTATAGGATTTACTACTGAAGTTGCAGATGATAAAAAAAACTGGACAATCAGGCTTTGAAATGTGGTGGTTAAGTTGTTTAAACAATGTCCAAAACCAGAAATAATATTGAAAAATTAAAAAAAATAATAAAATAGTTGAATTCAGTTATTACAAAGTGGTCTTGTGGTGTTTGTCACAAAACTTTCAGGAAAATATTGTCCAGGAACACACATGCCCCAGGGGCAGCACTGGATGGACAGCTAATTGTAGAGGAGTAGTGGTGGTTGTATTCATGCCCCCATTCTGTGTGAAGTGGCTTCTATCTATGAAAAGCTCTGTTCTGCTTTGTATCAGTAAAGAACTTATGTAGTACAAACCATTAAGAAATCCATTTGCTTATGTTTTAGATTTTATGGTGGTTCTTGATAATTCAATAATGATAATCACAATAATAAAGGGTCCCTTTGGTTCACAAAATGTAGTGATTTAGCTATTTTTATGGTAGTGAATATGTAAGATGGCTTGACTAATATTTTTCTGGTTTGCTCGTGATTAGGTTATTCTAGAACTGTTATTATCATAACACTAAATACATTTTATGTACTGCTAGAAGCTAGAGTGACAGATCAGACAAAATGGGGAGTCAATAGGGAAATCCATTTTCTCTCATTTTAATGTTTTGGAGTATTTTAATGTATAAGGGTAAAGCAATTTTACCTAAATTTGAAAGATGGGAAGCATCTAAGCTATTTGTTTTGGTTTTGTACGTTAATTCTTAACAACTTACAAGTGTAAAGTCTAGGTATCCATGTTGGAGACCCAAGCTGCAATTCTGCATCTAGCTTTGCATATGTAATTTATACACTATAGTCAGGAATTATAATTGTGATACTTTGCTGTGTTTCTGGACTGTGTACTATTGAATAGGAGCAGTTGAAGACCTATACAAACTGCAAACACCATTGTGCTACAAGCAAGAGAGGACAGTTCACATGTTCAGTATTTGTTTCAATAATGTAATAATTGTGGCAATTGGTGTGTAGGTTTGATGTGTTAGATTTGCCTTGATGGGAGTAGAAATGTAGGTCTCAGCTCCTGTAATGAAGTGTCTGTTGTGGCTGAGATTGCTCTGCTGGTGAAGCTGGGGCTGTGCCATCTTTGGGACTCCCTGTTGTCTGTATCTGAGTCTCATCTTTGGCTTGTGAAGCACCTGGCAGCACCTGGCTGGACCTGCTTCTCTGTTTTTCTGTGAGGCTGTGGCATGGAGGAGACTGGTTGGGTGCGTGGCTCGGTGCTGTGAGCTGGCCAAGCAGCCAGTCTTCAGTCTGGAGCAAGCCATGGGGAATGGCTTTGCCATCTCCAACCCTGAGCTTGTGCCATGTGTCAGGCTGCTGCTCAACCCTCTGTCCCCACAGCTTTCCTCTTAAGTGCATGTGGGAAACATTCAAGTTATCCGAGTGGGGGTGGCATATAAATGACTATTTCTAAATGTGGTGTGACATGGTTTCGCTTCTGATGCTCTACCAAGACTGATGTTGTGGAGGTGTCAGCTGTGCTGTGATTTCTAGGAGAGGAATTTAAATCAGGCAGAATGTTTTATGTTGCCAGCTAATTGTGTAATCTAGACTAATGTACAGAGCTGTCTGTAAATATTTGAAGAAGAGTGAAATTAATAATCTGAAATAAGTAAAATATGGGGAAAATAAGTTAGCTAATATTTGTTGACAAATCTGTTAGAAAATGCAACACCTCTGAAATAGAAGAGCATCAGGCATTAGAGGAACACTACAACCATGGTGGTGTTTGATATTTGATAAAATAACTCAGAGTTAATCCAGAGTTTCAAGGGTCCTGACTAGTGTTAAAGCAGGATTGCAAATTGGGCTAGCTCAAAAAAATCACCCAAATTTCAGTAGTACTGTTAAATTAAGGCAGTACAGTTGAGCAGTTCCCTGGAAAACTGTTCAACATATGGCTTTATGTTCTGCAAAACATGCAATTTAACCATGCTAGTGATGACACTGAAACTTCCAGGTCTCTCCTCTGAGTTTCTCTCCCTCTTCTGCCTGCAGCTAACACCTTTTCATTCATCTGTTGCTTGTTTTTCATCACTGTGCTTCTTCCCTTCGCAAATATGCAATATTTTTCCAGTGCTTGTCAGTACTGAGTTTCCAGCTGGATGTTTAAGGTCAAAGCTCTTCAGGTTCTGGTGAGTAATAAAGATTCTGATCTAGGATTGGGGTGGTGAGTGCTCTTGCTGAGCAAAGTAGGGGTAGGGTAGCAGTGAAGGGAGTGAGAAAAGAAATCCCAGGAAGTGCTGGTAAGGGAAAGTCTTGTGACAGGTTGCACATGGAGTTAGGCTCGAGTGGATGCAATATTAATGAGAGAACCTTTTGGAAGAAGTGGGGCTAAAAATGTGGTCTATATTTTTCTAGGCTGTTGTACCCCTATAACCTTTCTTAGTTATGGGGAATACCAGCACAATTCTTGGTATGAATGCACTTATATGGCACTTTTATACTGTTATGAGTATAGCTAATCTGCTTTCACGGGGGGGATAACTTCTGCAAGAAAACAACCTTGTATTTTTAAAGTAAGTTATTCCTGTGCAAAGCAAAGCCTGAGTCTATAAATAATAAGTCAGAATTTATAAAAAGGACACCTGTGAACTTCTTGTTTCTGTACACTTGCATTGTGACTGTAACTGCATTACAATATACGTTAAACCTTCTCATTTCAATTTTATATTCTTGCCATTTTAAATAGAAAATAGAAGACTCCATAGGCAGGATTAAGAAGCTGAGTAAGTTTTCTTAGTGCAGCTTCACAGGTTTCAAATAAGCAAAACTAGCCAGTCAACCAAACAAAATCCCCAAGTATTGAAACTTAAAATATTAGAAACCTTTAGGCAATTAAGGAAGTTGAGCACCCACACATTTTAACACAGTACTGAATGCATTAGGAAAATGTAGATCAATAATAATTTAAGTATAGAGCTTTTTACTCCATGGGCACAGAAATGCAAACTACTGAACATGCTCTGTCTCAGAAAAAAATAAGCAAAGTTAACTTGTCAACTCCTTTTTTTAATTTCTTATTGCAATGCCAGAGATACTATTTTTTCCCCTTTTTTTTTTTTTTTTTAATACTTCTGGAAAGAACTGTATTAAAACAATTTGTGTCTTTGGTCTAAGGGTGAGGGTTTAAACCCCAAAGGTTTTTTTTATGGAAGGTAAGGGGAGCAAGGGGGCTGAAGCAGAGGCTAGCGGGATCCCAGCATTTTGCAGAGGGTTAGGGACCTTATGAACACAATAGGATGTTGGTGCTTTTTTAACACATTCAGCCATACTAACTTATTTTCTGTTGTAGGGATGTTTGCGTTGTTTTTTATTTGTTTACTCTTGTTTGTTTGAACTAATCACCACTTAAGTAAAAGCCTCTCTGCCTGCCCTGCCTCCTCTTCACCCAGCATTTAGCCATGGTGACCAGTCAGGCATAAAAACGTGCTTATCTGCAAATGAATGGCAGCTCTTTGCTTCATTAAAGCCTCTTTCTCTTTTGGCACTCGCATTGTGACCCTTTGATATTAATTCAAAGGGCAATTAAAGAATGCGGCCCATCTTTGAAGTAAAGCATTCAGGGCAAGGAATGGGATGAACCTGGGACTCTGATGGACTGTGCACATTCAACAGGCCTTTTCAAGGCAGTTTGAAGTGACTCAAAGAAAATGGGCAGGAGAAGGTCAAAGAGAAAAAAGGGGCTAAAGAAACAGTCTGTATTTGTTCGAAGTATTAGCCAAGCAAACTGCAAATAGCAACAAAATGAAACAGTTAATAGAGCAGCCAGACAGAGGCATGTCAATCACTTAACTTGAACAGCATTGGGCTAACCAAGGCTTCAGTCCACTGTGTTATCTAATTATCTTGGGAAAGCCAGTAGCTGGAAGTAATAGTATTGTATTTCTTTCTGCTTACTGCTCAGAAAAGGTGATAAATACTCACAGCTTCATAATTATTCAACATATATACATAAAGAGTGGTGGGTTGGTGGATTGTAGGCAAGCTGCTAGTAGAAAACCAACAAAAAACCCTTCTCGATTAACCTGAGATGCAGAATGTGAGCATTAGCATGTTTAAAAATCGTGTAAGGGTTTGCATATGGAGTGAGCTAAGGCACGCATGGTTTCCTCTGGAACAAACCTTAAAGACAAACACATTTACAAACCTAGGAGAGTCGTTTTTGCTCTTTTCTCCAAATATAGTTTTAAACCACATATAATGTTAAGGGTCAGACTTTAAACCACAATAAACAATGCGAGTAAGAGTCAAGGCTGAAACTCTCTTTATTTAACATATGCTGTTGTACCTAAGCGATGTAGCACACATGGTATGAGATTCCTGCCTTATTTTGCCCTAACAGGGTAAATTAAGGACAAAGTTTCACATTTGCCTCACAGTTTTCTTTGTATTGTTGCTTAAATTATCCCCATGGGGCTTAATTTTCCACTGGCCTGAATTTGCACGTTCAAAACAAATAGATGATTTTATTTGCCCAAATGGATGTGCCCATAAACAGGCATATTTTAAGGTCCTGGCATAAGGAAAGATTCCTGAGCTTATCTTCATAGTTGCGTTGAATTGTTGAATTTATTGAAACAAGGAAATAATGATTTTCCATTGTGAGAAAAGTGCTCTGGCCTTGATCCAGCTGATGCAGGGAATTGTGCAATAAGACAAAACGTGAACAGAAGTATGTGGCAAGAACCATCTTGAAATACAGGAAGTTTTACAATATTACTGAACTACTTGCATCTTGATAGTGTTTTCTGATTTTGATGTGGGTGGGGTTCTTTTTTGTTGTGGGTTTTGTTGTTGTTGTGGTTTTTTTTGCTTGGTTTCTTTTTTTTTTTTTT
>VXBX01005247.1:878582-968948 GCA_013400415.1 Scytalopus superciliaris | reverse complement strand
TTACCTTAGCCATCTGTGTTTTTTTTTTTTTTCTTCAAAAATGTTTTAGCAATACTACTAGTGGAATGAGTGAAGAAATGCAGAGCTGTTCTTGAAAAATGCTTGTCAGCTTTTGCCATCTGGGTGTGCGCAGTAGTTTGATCAGCTTGTGTAACTTTAGGAGTCCTGCTTGCATGGTGTTGCTGCAAAGGATTGAGCCAAATACAATTCATGGATTTTTTTTTTTTTTCTTCTTCTGCAAAATACACACTGCCTACACAATTGAGAGATTCCTCACAGCTCAATTATTTGCAGTGCTTTAACTCACTAATATAGTCTCATTATTTATCCAGAGACTCTTTCATTTGCTTTATTTAATTTCTCAGCTGACAAATTCCATCTCCCAGGATACTGAGTATTTTCAGTCTTAATTGGTTACCAATCGGCTCTTCCATCAGCTGATACCAGCTTGAAGACATGATGCAAATCCTTTCTTAATATGTTCAGGGATTTCTGCAAGAGAGATCCAGCTTTGCTCTTCATTCTCCCTGTCTTATATTAAAATATCACCTAAAGTACCGACTTCCTAAAGGTTGTTGGGAGCAAACATCATTTGCATTTGAGTATTCACCTTTTTCTAAATTTAGGAGGCAAAATCCTCCTTTAATCCTCTCAAAGTTTTACTTTAAAATGTCCTAGTGAGAAGACAAGATGTTGCAATGCTTAAACACAGTACTCGTGCTCATAGCATTACCACAGGTGCTCCCTGTGGGAAGGGTTGGAAAATCCCCCAGATGTGGGCACTCGTGAGCTCCCAGGGAAAATCAACGGGACGTGCTTGTGGCTCCTCTTCATGCTTTTGAAAAGCTCTCGGAGCCCACGGGCCACTCACAGTCTGGTGACAATGTCATTGGCCGGGTCTGTGCCTTGCCGTGTTATCTCAGTGCCGGCTCCCTCTTGCTGAACTCCTTCGCTGGATCTGCTGGGAAAGTCAGGAGAGACCGAGCAAAGGTCAAAGCTTACCTGGATCGAGCTCTGTTCTTAGACCAGGAGAAACGGCAGAGGAGTCTTTTAGGGCCAGTGAACGGAAACTCCATGAAGTCGGCACGGCTGTCTTGGCTGTGTGGGGAAAACTGTAGCAATTTAATTTTTATTTAGTCGTTAAACCTGACCTAATACTTAAACTGGTACCAACCTCTGAAACCACAGGAAAAATTCCCACAGGCTACATGACTTACCAAATCACTTTCTTTTCTTGGTGGCTTTTTTTTTTTTGTTTTGTTGGGGGGTTTTTTTGTTGGCTTTTGGTTTGGTTTTTTTTTCAGATGGTGTAGCTGCTCAGGTAAATATGGTTGAGGGCTTGCCCCAGTCTGTGCAATTTAGGGAGGCCCATCTCCTCCCAACTTTCTGCCCTTGATACCTGGCTTATACATGCTGTGTGTGTGTACACTTACCTGTACATTAGGAATGCTAACTGCAATTCCTTTAGTTTTCAATGTGAAATAATAATCATAATAATTCCCAGTGCAATTTTACATCAGTGAAACTTGGGATCGGGCCCACATGCAAAGCTGTTAAGTACTTTTATGTTACTTATGTTACTTGTATCAACAAAACAAATCTCTTTTTGGAAAAGGAGGTGGGGGAATAAGAAGAGATTTTTGTAGTTGTATTTGCAGTTTCCTTTTCCCTTCCTTTCACTCTAGAAATTCTTTATCCTTTCATGCACAGTTGAGAATTAGCCATTTATCCTTAGTGCTGGCAATGCAGTCTTTGATATTTAAAATGGAATGTGTTCCTTTTTGATGCTCTGTGGTTTTGAATGAAGTACATGCTAGCAGATTAATGGTGCAGAACAGACACTGGGCTTTTTTTTTTTTTCTTTCCATATTATTTCATCATTTAAAAAAATATTGAATATATTTTTTAAAAGAAGAGCTTGTGAATTGTCTATTGTTTGTGCGGTGAAATTGTTTTCACAGTGTTGTCATTCTCTTCTAAGTTAAAATCGTTGAATAGCTCTGAGCTGTCACATTTTTTGTCAGTTATAACTGCATCAAGCTGTGCTGACAAAATGTCCCTGCATAACTGTTAATATGCATTGTCATTTTAGGCATGGAACAGTTTAGCTAATGATTTATCTCTTATAATGCAGCACTTGGGGCAGCTGTATGATTTGTCTCTTTAGCAAGTCAAGTAATTTCTTTAACAAAATGTTAAGCACAGATGGGCCATAGGCTGTCAGTTAACCATTATTGTGCATGCATCTGCTTGCCTTCAATGCACTGTTTTATGTATTCAGCCACTTACTTAGGCACAGTTCTCTGAAAAGCGGAACCTACTCTGATTGGCAAATAAAATGTTCATTTGTCTCTTCTTCCTATTGTTTTGTTTTGGTAACACATGTCAGCAGCTCAATTACCCAGTTCATTAACAGCTCCCAATGGACATGATGGCCAACCCATGATAAGGAGGGCGATTGTGGCACATATGGTCAATAATAGCCTGTCTCTTGGTAATTGTAAATAAAAGTCACTGTTGGCCATTTCCTTTTACTGCAGCTACTGTTTTCCTTTTCACTTCGCTGTACAAAGCACATTTCTCTATGTGAATCAGCCCAAACAAAATAAAAATACCATCCATTTCTCTCAAGAAGATCACTTTTATCACTGCTGTGGTGGTTGTTTCCTCTCAGTGCTGGCTTTCCAGCTTAAAGCTCACAGGATATGGGGCTGCCCTTTTCCAGTTCTGCAAGGGATTAATTACTTTTATTAATCAGTTTACTTAAATAGCAACATAGCTACATTTCTCTCATTCTCTCACTGCAGATTTTTGTGATGTGCCTGTGGAGTTTAAAAAAAGCCATTTACAATGTTTTTTGTAAGTATGCCCTTTACAAATAGCAGTGGTTTTCAAAGGAGTAATTGAAGTGTGACTTAATCCTTGTTAGATGAGTGATATTCCTGTCTGGAACAGAGACTTTCTTTTTGGTTTCGTTTCTCCTTCTTTGATATATCATAGGCAAAATGCCAGTAGAATAGGTTAAAAGCAATTCTACTACTTGTGTGTATTTCACATTGTACTAGGTACTCTGCGGCTTTCTAGCCAGATTGGCAAATATATAGGAAAATCTCAATCTTAGATTTTCACTTTTAATAGGAAAAGAGGAGTGTGTTACAGGATTAGCAAGTTTTATCATAACCTCGCTGACAAATCTTTTGTGGCTTCTTGTTTTGTTTTTTGTTTCTTGAAATTTGCTTTTCCATTCCCTGTTCAAGAAGAGGAGTCCAACTGATAACTTTTGCGCTGTGACCTAACAGAGTAAAACTTGAGGTGCCTGAATCTCCCCTCTGTTCTCTTTCCCTGCTGATGGTGATGCATAGAAAGCCAACACTGAATAGGATGAAATTGCAGCTCTGAGTCCCGGTAGCCTTGACAAAAGGGCTTTGGTGGGAGCACCACAACCTCAAATTTAGGGGTGATCCTTGAAGCTGGCTTTATCTTGGATAAACATGGTGTTCAGTTTTGGTCTCTTAAGAGGTCACAGGTGGCTGAGGGGTGACTCCAGAATCGCTGAGCTCGTCCCCTGCTGCCTGCCATATTCATAACTAATCTGTAGTCTCCTCCCCGGGCTGCAGGCACTTGGGGAGTTGTTGAGTGTCAGAGTTTATTTGTCCTGGTTTGATTAGCGCAGACCTGGCAGGGTGTATTTTCTTTTTAATGGCTCCTTGCTGTGACAGTGAGGTTTTGGGAGGGAGGGAGGGAGGAGGAGGAGGAGGAGAAGAGGGGGGAGCCTGGCATCATGTTACCCCAGGCAAACACAGCAAAACGAAGGACTGATGTGCTGGGAGGGAGGGAGGTGGTTGGCTCCAGAGTCTTCATTATCTTTTGTATGGATATATGAGCCTGCCTCTAAACGGGGAGAAGAGAGTGGGCTGTTAGGAGGAAATAAGGATGGAGTTTTATTCTTCCCGTGGATTTTATTTTGAGGAAAGAAAGGATGCCTGGTGTGTTTGTAGCTCGACTGTTGAATGTCAGCTGCTGAAAGCCTACCCCAACACAAACAAGGATCCAGGGAGGAATGCACTGCTGGCCACCTACTGCAGCTCCTGGCCCTCGTGGGGAGCCAGTGTCAGAAGTGTGTTTAGGGAGCACCTGGGGTGTCCCCAACACCCCCATCCTGGGGCAGTTCTGCTCTCCCTCCGTCTCCCCCTTGACTCACCCATAAGGCGGACTGTGTGGGAGCCCCTTTACCTCCGGCAGGGACGGGCAGTTTTGGAGGGACACCTCCAGGTGCGGAGGTTTGGAGAAGGGAGAGCCAGGATTAACCCCTGCTGTGCATCCCCTTCACCCGGGCTGCCCTGGCCGGCCCCCCGGCCCGCCGCCCCCGCCTCCGCGGCAGCCGCCTTTGTGCCTCCCGCATCCTGCCAGGCAGGTGTCACAGCCCTGAATGCGGGCAAAGGCCCCGCTGATGGATACCACAGATGGAGCGTGGAAATCGGCCCAATAGGCATCAGCCACAGGCCATTTCTTAGGACCCAACAAAAGCCTCCAAATAAGTCAACAAAAATCCCGAAGATCACAAAGGGAAAGTGTCATTTGTCATTTGCTGCGGGTTTGTGTGGGGGTGGCGGCCCCGCTGCACTCCCCTCGCCTGCACCCGAGCAAACACGAGGAGGTCACTCGCCTGCTTCAGCCTGGGATGCTGTCGGCATCAGACTGGCGCAGGCAGCCGCCCCAGCAAGCCCCAAAAACTGGGGCTGCTACAGTGAGCCTCCAAAACAGCAGGACAAACACCCTGGAGAGCCCCAAAACAGGGGCTGCCCCTGTGAAGCCCAAAAGTCAACAGAATGAACACCTCGGTGAATACCAAAGCTGGGGCTGCTCAAGCTGGAGCCTTAAATGAGCTGTGGCACAGCGGGGTGAAGGCTGTGAAATTAATCTTGCTTAAATAAAGAAATGAGAGGGTGGATGTGGGGAAGGTAGCTAGCAAAGGAACAGCTACCAGAACCCTCCCTGGCCTTTGCTTTTTTTAATTTATTTTTTTTAATTGGTATTATTTTAGCAAGATCCATGGCTAGACAGAATTCTTCCCAGGCAGACCCTGGGCTGTTACACTTGGAGGAAGAGGCTGTGTAATATTTTATTAAAGCCATTAGAGTGCCTGAGGGATTGCCAGAGAAGTTGTGCCCCTGTGGGTTGCAGGGCGATAACCTCTCCATGATAACCTCTCCGCCTGCCTCTGTCAGGTGCACTGTGCTGCTGTGCTAATATATGGGCTTTAAATGGTTGTCATGTTATTGTTATTTAATTATTCAAATGAAATGCCTTGCTGAGAGGAAGAACAGCTCACAGAATGACCTCTCGTGTGTTATTTTGTTATTCGCTTTTAGCCCCCACGTGTCTATTTACAGTGTTTGGAAAGGGGATGGTTGCAGAACTCCAGGTGACCCAATGCCCACCACACTGGGCCCAGGGGTTTTGCATTTTGTGGTGGTAATTGGTATGCAGCACCTCCTTAGGCCACCAGACAGGTCACGAGGGGTTAAGGGACAAATAATTTCTCTTTAATTCTGTAATTCCTTCTTTAATTAAACTTCATGACTCAGCGCCTGGTAATGCTGTTGACTGCCTCTCCCACTCTGAGCTGTTGGGGGGGGTTCCGGTGATCCCAAGAAATCTAGTTGGGGAATCTCCCAGAGCACTGGGGAGTCTCTTTCTTTTTACTATTTATAACTTGATGGATTGGAGAATTAAGATCATTAGGACATCTGTAAAGGTTAGTGATAGGCATATGTGTCTGTAGAGGTGATGGAGATAGAAACAACCCAGCTAAAATCTGACCACTTTTACCTGTGCTGAATAATATCTTTGTATGTCATGAGAGGCAGTGGACCTTTAGTGAGATACTGCTTAGTGAAAGGGCAGTGCATTATGACTATTGAGCAAATATAACATAAATATTGCATTTTAAAGGCTGAGGTGTGTCCAATTTATGTGTTTAACTAATACTCTGACTGGATTCTCATCTATAGAAAGTCTAATAATGGTATTTTAATAGGAAAAAATAAGAATAAAAGCTTCCTTGAAGCTGTTAAAGCTTAAGAATACTTTGTAAGAAATAAAAAAAAGTACAGTTTGTAGTACAGAAATGTAACTATCCTTTGAGATTGCACTTGTTTGCTTTTAATATCACAGAGCAAATAACATACTGGAAGCCAATGTTTTCAATAAAGCTGCATACAGCAGCGAGCTCTGGCAAAGGGTAATGCAAATGAAAAGAGATAGATATGAAAGTAATTTAATTTGATATACATTTTCTCCCTACTTTAATTTTATTGTTTTATTTCTAAATACTTGCATTTAATTACACATATTGTTCTGGACTCTTAGGTACTACAGGATTTTTTTAGTTGATTTGGCTATATGCCTTTTATATACTGCTAAATGAAATATAAAGCTAAAATGAAAATGAAATTAAGTCAGGGTTTCAGTTCTGCATTCTTACTGCAGAAAGGGATGAGGGTGCAGGGGAGCCTCCCAAAATTTTTGCTAAGTCTTCATAAAACATATTTAGACAGATCATGGTATGTGTTACCTGATACTTCCTGTTCAGTTGGTGAAGGGATTCACTAGAGAAATTTAGCAATAAAGATCTCCTTTAAATTGCAATTTAAGTTGGCTTTTTATAAGCATACACATAGATGTTTGAAGAAGTTCTATGTGTACATGCGGAACATGAGAGTATTGAATTTCAAGTTCCTGTCATCTTGGCATTTGACTTTTTTCCTTTTTAAACTCAATATATACACAATGAAAGATAACTTCTGTCAGACAAGTTGGCTCCAGAAGGGACATTTCTGAGCTCTGTTTCAGACTTCAGCACATCAGGTATGGGGAAAGGGCACTGTTAATCAGTGTGACCCCAGTAGTATGGTTGGTGTGCTCTCCTCTTCTACTGCAGCTGGGCAGAAATAGCTATTCTGCTTAAGATGAGTGATTTGTACCTCACGATAACATTGGGGAACTATATTTAGATATCCTGTGTTTCTTTTTGTTCTTGGATGGCAGCATGGAGGCATTCTGGAGGGTTGTAACTTGGCAGTTGCTGAGAAAGGAAGGTGTCACTTGGGACCCCAACTGAGAAGAGCTGGGATTGGTCACTAATTCAGATAATGTGTTACATTCATTTTGGGATACTCTGGCTTGCTTCTTTGATAAGGAATGAACCTGAACTGTTTGGGATAGGATGTTTGAGCTGATTATCTTTTGTTCCAGAGAACAATATTCTTAAGAATGAGAACTATTTAGTCCAGTCTTACTTGGGGCAAACCCTCAATGCAAGTACGAGACTCTGGGAATTGAGTGTTTGTTCAGTATATTGATCCAGAGATTGACAGGAATTTCTCCTTTCTCCTTATGTCTTGTGTATGTTTGGTCTGAGATATTTATGCTGTCTGGAAAATGAAGGCATCTTTCATGGAAGAGCTACTGGTCTAGTAGTATTTTTTTGTTTGTTTGTTGGTTTGTTTGTGTTTTTTGGGTTTTTTTGTTTGTTTGTTTTGTGGTATGCAGAAATTAGTTTTCAGATGAATTGTCTGAAAAAGCACTTTCTTTCTCATGTTGAAAGACTGAGTAAACAGTTTAGGTGTATTTATTAGTTTAAACAGCTTGAGTGAAATTGGAAATATGAGATAGCTAGAAGGGAACATGGTGGGGGGTTTTAGCTGGATCTTGAGAAACAATTTACTTCCAATAAATTACATTAAAAGGATTATATTAAATCAATGTCCATATCAATAATTTCTTTGTAACTATTGAAGTAGTAGCAGCAATGCTTGTATTTCCATTAGATAAGCAGTTTCAGCATCACTGGGGAGTGTCTGCCCTCTTTAGGTGGTTTCCCTTGAAGACTCAGGCAAGAAGGAATGCTGGTCTACTGGACAGAAAGCCGAGACTTGTTTTGAAAGTCTACTCTTTTAGTCTATTACTATTTGCTGGAGAAAGTGAATAGGATTGGGTGCTGGAAGAAGCTTTGCTGCCTTTGCAGTTATAGCTATGGGTTCAGCTATAGTTGGAATTCACTTGATTGCCAGAGGAAACAGGTAATGCTGCCAGGACCTGGCTGGCTCTGTGTGTGTGTGATCTCACTATTTCCATGTCTGTGAAATCCAGGAAGTGGATTTCTCTATAAACTGCTGATTGCAAGAGTTGATAGCCCACCCTGGGTCATGGACATGCTGTGCGTGGGCTGTTTCTTGCTGACTTTCCTCAAGTTCTGACTCAGGATGTGTGAGGGGCCTTTGGTCCAACACAGCCTCCCTATAAGAGGATATCATTGATAGATCCAATGTTTTGCTGTTCTTTCTCCTCTACTAAAGCTAATTTTTGTCTTTTTTATTTTTTTTTCCCTTTTTGAGGACCAGCACCCCAGTCTGATGAAGGTTCTGACATTGATTCTGAACCAGATTTACCTTTGAAAAGAAAGCAGCGTCGCAGCAGGACAACCTTCACAGCAGAACAGCTAGAAGAGCTGGAAAGAGCTTTTGAGAGGACACACTACCCTGATATTTATACTAGGGAAGAACTTGCACAAAGAGCCAAACTCACAGAGGCTCGTGTCCAGGTATGTATTTAAAAGCTGCTTAACAATAGGAATTTAATTTTCTGTTAGCATGTGAGTCCTATATTCTTACATGATCCTACTCTGGAGTAGAAGGAAACTGTGAAGCAACATTGTTTACAGCCTTAGGGTTTTTACATCTGTATATGGACAATGGTTTTATGACTGCTTGAGACAACTGCTTTGCAAAAACCTTTGTGTCTTCCCCAGTAGTTGTTCCATACCTAACATGAATATAATACTGAGTCTTTGGAGAAGAAGGTCTGATATTCCTGTTTGTTTGTTTGTTTTATGCATTTGACAGCACTCTGCATGTAATCAGGCCAGCTGTTGTGCCAGCTTATGGTTACTTAACTGATTTCATCTGTTGTTGTTTGGGTCTTCCAAGCGTTAAGAGAGGAGAGAAAAATATTTTTTTAAAAGGACAATACATCTACAAAGCAGTGCAAGGGAGCAAGGTTACTGGTGTAGTAGTTACAGTTAACTTTTAGGTTAAATTTTGAAGCTGACTTGGTTTAAACTTTGCAGTATCTCTTTTATCTTCACTATTAGTTTAATTCAAGAGAAAATAAACCCTCAACTATTAAAGTGTCACAATTTCATGTAGATCTGGATTGTCTAAAACAAGTTAATGTACTGGAGCAGTAACATGGAGTTGATTTAAATTTTAAGTAAAAGGCATGAACCTGGATTTTTAGCTGTCTAAAAATGGGAAAAAAGAAGTCAAGTAACTCTGGAATGAATTACACCCTCAAGTTCAATTTTAGATTAGGACTGTTTCATGGCAAAGAAACATATCCTGAGAAATGTTTAATACCACAGACAGAATCTTCTGCCGCTTTCTTACTATTTGACATCTAAGAGTGAGTGGGAAAAGTATACCCTCTTTAAATCACTCTGAGTTGCAAGTGTAACTAGCAAAGTGTCATTGGGTGATAAGCAAAATATTGTGGCTTGTGATATAACAAAGGAAGAGAAATGAGTGGTGACTTGTGATCTAACCAAGGATGCAGGTGAATTTGGTTTCTTTGGTGAAACTATGTTTTGACCATTGAAACTCAGCTTGAGGCATTCAGACTCTGTAAACTCAAACAAAACACACAAAATATCCCTCTAACACTTCAAGACAAGCATACCTATTGCAGCATGTCTGTATTACTGAACGTCTGTCTTGAAAATCTTCAGACTTTTTCAGTTTTACCTGCTAAATATTTTTGCTGAAGACTTCACACCACATTTCTTGTAAGTGTTTGTTATGACTGTGGGAGAAAATGAGATATGTGGATGAATTTGTCTGGAAGGCAAACTCAGTGGTGTGTAACTCTTTTCTTAACATGTTTACTAAGTGAAATGTTTGCAAAACAGCTTCATATATAGGCTTGGGCCAGGTAAGACCAAATCAAGCCCTGGGAATCATTTGTGCACAAACATAATAAAGATAACTTCCCTCACAAGTTCTGTTAGTAAGACAAATGGGATCTAGGATATGATGTTTTGGTCTATGTTAGCTTCAGTGGAAAAATATGATAAAATGAAAAAGACCTTGTTCATGTTTTTCTAAATCAATGACCCACAGCTAGAAGAAAAGCAGAACCCTCATTAACATAACAGCTGTCTTAATGTGGCTTTAACCCTGTGACTTTTTACATTCCTTATGGCTTCCTTGGTTCCCTTGAGATGCATCCTGTCTCACACCCCTCATATGATCTACAGCCTCACGAATTCCCCAGTACCTCTGACATGGATATTTTACCTAACCCAGCATGGAAGAAAGTTCCCAGTCAATCAATGATTAAAATACCAGAACAAAACCTTTCTGGATTAAAGATGAGCTGGGGTTGAAGTAACCAGCCTGTGGGCAGTTTCCTAGTGCACTCCATCTGTCTGGTACCCTTGAAGGCTGGCAGAGTGATTTAGCAGTGGATTAAGGGATACAGGATTTGCCTTATCAGCATTCAGCACCTCTCTATAGCCTCTTAAAATAGCCACGTATGATGGGCATGAAATAAAAGACGACCTGTGAAAAGAAAATAACCCTAAGAGACTCGAGACTGAGAGGGCTGGATTGCCATACTGAAGTAGCATTCAAGCTTTCTTAGTCACACTTCTTTTTTGGTAACAGTATGACAGATCAGAGATACCAAATTTTATATGGATATATACACAAAGATCTCTTTGACTGCTTCCCAATTAAGCATCATCTAAAAGAACTGACTCTTTGCAGCTTGAATCCAACTGAGCTCAGAAAGTTCTTTTTTTTTTTTTTTTTCCTTTGGAGTTGTAAGGTCCAATTTTGTAGAGTTGTTTTATATTGTCTAGGATGTTACTTAGTTGATTACAACTGCACCAGCCTTGCTATTCTCTGAGTCCCTCCCTGTAGTGCTCCCATCTCATGTTTTGTTTTCTCTACCCTGCCGCCCCCGTCCTTTCCCTTTCCTTCTGTTCCCCGAGGCAGTCTATTACTCTCGTGAAAGGAAGAGTCTTAAACCACTGAGCCATCTATTTTCTCACTTTCCCACTGTTGAAGGGTAACCAAATGCATGTTTCTAAACTGGTTGTTTGGAGGTGGGGGGGGGGAAAGTTGCCTCTGGTCTGAGATCAAGCTTAGAACATGCCAGCCCCTAAGGGGAATTTTTTGAAAACTACAAGCAACTGAAAACAGACTTTACACTATGAATGTTATTTGTGTACCTAATCATGGGGACAGGAAAGGCTTTTGGCGAAAGAAGTGTTGCAACAAACTCCACATTGCAAGAGTCACGAGATGTGTCACTACAATGATTACAAATATTTCAGCGTTGTGTGTAAAAGAGTTAAAATGCTCCCTGCAATTCCTCCTGCAGTGCGTTCCACTCAAGAACTCCTGAGCCCTTCTCCCCAGTGTTTGAACCTCAATGTGATGTGGAGCCAGGATCTTTTCTGCTTCCTCTTCCAAAGGCACCTGACTCTTCTCTACACGTTAGACAGAAGGAAGGGGAGAGTTCTTTAGTCTTGTGCATTTATCAGTTACAGTTCAGAAAAACAGAGTTCCAAAGGAGGACTCTTCATTTAAAAGATAAAAAAAGTAGTAATACTTGGAATGTGATGTCAAAGATTCACATATTGTGAGTAAAAACTGCAATCTTACACTGCTTTCCTGGTCCAGTTTAAAACTTTGTTAAAAGCATGATTAAGTTGCAGTGCAGGCCCTTAAGGACTGTGGCCTACTTTTAATGCCAATCTGAAGGCAAATTCTAAAAGTGAATTTTCCCCCAGTGTAGATAAAGATCAAAGGCTCTTTCTGAGCTTCAGAGCAGTGCGGTTATGGTTTCTGTAACAAGTAGTGCATAAGGAATGAAATGGGTAGCATCTTTTCTGGCCACCTTTTAATTCCCACATCAGGCTTTTTTTTAGACATGGATGAACTGGGCAAGCTTTGGCAGCAGCTTGAAGCCTGTTTCAGATTGATGGTGGGGGGTGTTTACTTCAATCTTTTGGCAAAGGATTTTTAAATAAGGTTCAGGTTTGTCCCATGGTTGGCCAGGACCATGTCTTGGCCATGATGGGCTGGCCAGCCAGACAAATCTTTTGGGCTGTGTGTTGAAGGCAGGCCTCCCAAATTCCCAGAAATGTGATGCATAAAGACTTGTGTGTTGGCCCAAGTTAAGGAGTGCCCCCAGCTGTAAGGATCTTTCCAGGCAGGAGGCCCTGCTGTGAGAAGCAGCTGGCACACGGCTTTCCTGTTTAACCCCAAAAGGCAACAGGAAAAATTTGTTTGAACTCTTTTTTTTTTTTTTTTTTTTGGTCCATGAATAATGGTGAAAAAGCAGGACAAGTCAAGAGGAATTCTGAAACATGACTATATCCTATTCTGAAAATGTTCTTTTCAGCCAAATCCCAGTTATAAATTGATTTGCTTGAAAACTTCCAAAAAGAAAAATGCTGTTTATGAACAGAGCATGTCTGAAAATTCAGGCAGTTCTCTCCAGGCTACTAGGATGAGTTTGAATGTTCCCATGTCAAACTTGTAATCAGCTTGTCAGCTATTGTAAAAACCTTATTATAACCTCAACAAATAAGTCCCAAGAGCTCAAAAGTCTTGAGTAGCCAGAAGAAAAATTATTGAAAAAGTGGTTTAAATGTTGTGCCTGCATATTGTTTTCTTTGTTTCACTGTGCTACAGGGAGGGAGAGAGTTTGGGGAGGAAGATAGTGAGGGGAAAGATGAGAGAAGAAGTTGACTCTTAAGCTAGCAGTAAGGTTTGAAAGCTCTGAAGTCCGGTCTCTCAGCTTTCATAGTGTCTTCTCAGTAGCAAACAGTGAAAAGCCTCACTGAGAAATCATGGGGGGTGGGGATCTGTGCCAAAAAAAATCTTAACTTGCCCTCAGCTCCTCTGAAATGGTTTGAGCCTGTACGCTGAACTGCCCAGTCCTATGGGAAGATGGGACAAGGGAATGTAGGACAGATTCAGAAACACTTAAGACCTTTCAGCAGATCTTTGCAGTTATTCCTGATGTGGTTTATGGAGAATTTCTTGTGCCTTTTGTTGAGATTGATGCTCTTGCATCATATACAAACTAAAGAAAGAAAAAGCTTTGTGCACCCTCGCAGTAGATAAATGTGTAATTGCAGATGCTCCCCTCCCCCATAAAGGAGAAATTTTTATGTGTAAATTAGCCAACTACATACATATGCAGGCCTGGGAGAACATTTTTAAATATAAAGGGAAAGAAGGGATGTGATTTTGATTGTCTTTTTCTGGTTCCTGCTGCCTAAGGGCTCCAATTAGTGTCACTTTAATTTATAAATACACAGTTCAATTTTTTTATTACTCAATAATTTTCAGAACTACTCAGCTGCAGTGTTTTAGAAGTTTTTTTTGTAGGAATGTGACAAAATCTTTTCCAAGAAACCTATGAGATCTGAGTATGTTGGATTGCACTGGGAGGTGATTGGAAGTCCCTATTCCCTTTGGCATAGTATACTGGCTTTTTGTTCTGGGGTGGGGGTTTTTTGGTTTATTTTTCTTGGTTTGTTTTGGGTTTGGTTTTGTTTTGTTTTCTTTTTTTGCCCTTTTTTTTTNTCTTTTTTTGTTTTTGTTTGTTTCCCCTGAGTATCTTTTAAAAGAACTCTAGTTTCCATTGCATTGATAACTCCTTGAATCCCAGGCATCATGACTCTCATCACAATAAAGAACAGCTCTCTGTAGGCAGAGAACCTTCAGCCTTGTGATGTAACAACCAGTGGTCATGGAAGGTTGCTCTCAGCAGGGTTTAGGCACTGCTTTGGGAAGGATTCACGCTTCCAGCATGGTCAGACCTTATTTTGAACATGTGGATTTTGTGGGAAGGGAGAGATGAGGAATAGCAGGGTGGGGGAGGCAGTTACCATGAAAAATATCATGAGGCAAAAAGGGGAAAAACCCAGCACCTCTCCCCTTCCCATCTAAAATTAGAAGTGCCGTTAACAATGCATCAGTCTTTTGACTTTGTGTGTTTCTGGCACTCATGCTTGCAGTGGTCAGGACTGTGTATAATATCCAAGGGTTTCCTGCAACATTCACATCTTGAATGTTTTGCCCTGTTGAATCAGAGATCTTTTTGCCTTAAAAGCACATAGAGCACTCTGTGTTTATGATCAGACTGTCGAAATGTCAGGGCTAATTACACTAGTGTGTTCCCAAGTGAATAAATGCGTCTTTTAAAGAATATCCTGTGGAGATCAACAAAATAAGATGTTGGCATGGTCACTTGCAAAGTACTAAGAGGAAAAATGATAATAAGAAGCAAGATCTAAATATTAGGAAATAGAGATGGAAGAAACCCGTCAGTTCACCTTATCCATTCTACATTGGTGCAAAATACTTCTTTTTATGTTCTATTGGAGAGTGATTTCTTTTTTGGTCAGCCTAGTTCAAGGGGCTTGAAAAACTGGACCCTCTAGTACCTAAAGGGCATTTTTTCCCCCACTTTTGTTCTAAATTTCATCCTATTCAGTTCTGTTTTGAGATGAAAATTTTGGCAAGACACTGAGGTTCAATTTTGTTTCCAAATCACCAGGGCTCTTTACATTCCATCTTTCAAAGTGACATAGGAACTGAGGAGCCCAAGCCTCATTAAAATGAATGTGACTCAACTTCTGTGCAGACTTAAGTTTTTGGATACTTGGGTCCCTCAGCTAAGTCACATTTCCTCTGTCCAAGTGTGTATTTGCACATCATGAAGCACAATGTTCATCTATTCTAGAGATCCTGTTACAAGGAGACCATATTCCTTGAGACCCAGTACTGTTTGTGTAAGAACACTGCACTTTGAGTCTCAAAACTGCAGTTGCTTGCTCATCCACTGCTTTTGCTTCCAGTGGGGAATCCAGTGTGGTACTAGTGATTTGATCATGCAGACTTAGGACTGGTCTGTCTGCCTCTGAGATCCACACTGTTGCTGGAGAAGGCAACACACAAGACAAAGTAGTTTGTCAGGTGAAGTAGTTGTAGATAGTTTAGAGTTAGTTTTCTGTTGTGCCCACTGCAGGGTGGTACTTTCACAGAATGACACTTGTAATCTTCTCCGGGAGCTGCTCTGGGCTCTGGGCATCCAGGTGATGGTTGTATCCTTCTCAAAAGGGGGGCTGTGGGAGAGCAGAAACATCCTGATAAATTTGAAAAGGCCACTCATAACATGAGGATTTTGTCACGTTAGTGGAAGTTGAAATCTGCTGCACATAAGGCGACATTGTGTTTTAATCATTTTGGAAATGTACAAGCAAAAGAAAATATTTCCCCAGGTGTTTACAACATGTTCCTAAGCAAATACATTGGCTTGTGGTGACTAGATTTATTTATTTATTTTTTTTAAGTCTTGACTTGATACTAGCAAGTTTTTGGATATTTCTTTAATAAGTGATAGTAGTACACAAGAATATTTTGTGATACATGAGGATTTAAAAAAAAAATAATTCTGGACTTGAGAATAAATCAAGGCAGCCAACTGTAGTCTAAGTGAAATACTATGATTCAGAAAAATAATTTCAGTAAATATAACATGTAACGGGTTCTGAATAAAGCTTAGGTTCTGACCAGTTTTAATAAAAATTACAAAAAACAAAATTAAAATATTTAGATGAGTTTTTTATGTTTGAGTTATTTAGTTTTGAGTAATTTTTCTTGTTTGGGTTTTTTGTCTGTTTGTTTTTTGTTTTGTTTTTATTTTCTTAAGTGCCTCTACTGTTCTGAAGAGTGTGTGTGGTATTAGTGGCAATAACACTTGCTCTGCAGTGGAGTGGCACTGTCTGGAGCTGACAAGCCTGGAGCTGTGACAGTGCCAGTGGCTCGTGACATGAGTGCCAGTCAACTAGCACATCCCAGTTCACATCGTCTCGTTTCTGCCCCGCCCAGGGGGGTTTCTGCACCCCTGCAGAGTCCCACTTATTTTGATGGAGCTCCAGGTGGCAACAAAGCTCTGCACAAGGATGTTCTTTGTGTGGCTGCTGCAGACTTTTTAGTACCATTGAGCATGTCTGTTTCAGGGATGTCTAGTACATAGCTGCAGTTCTGGAAAAAATGCAGGTCTATAAAGTGAGCCAAAATCTGTCTAAATAAAAGCACAAAACTTTGCACTAGTGCAAGTCTCTCTCTGTTGAATTAACGTTTGAGGTCTGACTCATTTTAATAAAGACTGGAGCTTGAAGGAAACCACTCATCTGTAGAGGAAACAAAATCTTGTTACCTCATTTTCCTCAGTGAAATCCATTCACATAGTGTAGTTCAGGCAGAGTTCTCAAAGTGTTTGGAGATCATCAGATAACCCTCTTGACCTGAAAGGGAGAGTGTCAAGGAAAAAGCTGCAGTTAATGACCTGGGCTGGTTGATTACAGCGTGCATTTGCTATTCTGTCCTTACTCTTTGACCTCCATTATCCTTTCTAAGTGTTCTTTGGCTCTTTAGCAAAGCCTCTTTCTTGCTCTACAGTGTGTCTTGTCCACTTTTCCTTTCCTATATGGTTGTTTTCAAAAGATACTGCTGCAGAAGTGTTGATTAATGGGCTTTGGGGGACAAAGGCAGGTGGAAGCAGTCTGTGAGGAGTAAATAAGAAATTAAGCATCAGTGAAGGAAGTAGAAGGTAAGGAGAGACCTGGAAAATGGTGTAGATGTCTACATGATGAGAAATAAAAAAAATTTTACTGAATCTAGACCCATCCTCAACTATTGTTCATTTCAGGTTTCACATCTCCACCCTAGTGCCTTGTCCCTGCCAGCTGCTTTCAGAAATGGCTCATGTGGAGGCAGAGGGGGGTTAGTACGTGCAGTGAAAGAAACAAGAGAGGGATCTGTGAGGTAGAACAGAGGCTCAATCCATCCCTCTGTCCTAAATCTTAAACCAGAGTGGGAGTGTATAATTGAGGAGTAGACATTGTGGCCAAAGGAGGAGGCAGCTGTATGAACTGAGCATCTTATTCTGTAAAGAGGATGAAGCCAGAACAAACTACGTGGTGACAGATGGCCTACGTCAGAAACCAGATGGCCCAGTAAGTCCCACCACTCCTGTTATGAAACAGCAAGTAGAGGAGAAGTCCACAGTGTAGTTCAAATGTTGTTATGGCCTTAAGTGAGGGCCGCTCACGGTTTATAAATGATGGTAGACCTAGAATTCTAGTCTGTGATGGCTGATTCATAAGCCATCATAGGCTGCTTACAGGAGGGGTGACGGATCTGAGCCCCAGCTTACTTTTACAAATGTCTATATGTGTCTCAGTGCCTTTCAGGCCAGGCTGCCTTACAGGCTGTGCAGAGCTACCCTGTAAGGTGCTACCACTCCGTTAAGGTCTTATCTAAGTGATCGTATCCATGAATGATCATCATCAAAGCTGCTTCAGAGTGTAGGATTATGAGCCATTGTCTACTTGTTTACAAATGTATGCAGTCTCTGTTATCTTAAACAACCTTTCTCTTCCACAGTGGTCCAACTCATGGACCTGAGTGCTGTAATAGAGAAATTGCTCTAAATCTGCAGCAGGGTGGTCCAGGCACCCCTGCAGTGACAACTGCCCTTCCAGTCTACGGCATGTATAACCGCTGTAATATCAATATTAACCTATGTGTTTTGCAACTCTTATTATAACTGTGTGAAGTCTCAAAGTCTCATTTGTGAAGGCTGGCCTCTTGCTTTCTTGGATGGAAAAAGGGCCATCCAAGACTTGGCAAACTTAAAATATGAACAAAGAATGGCATGAAGAAAAGCAGATTTATAATTAAAATGTCCCACTAATCCAAACTCCATCTGGTTGGTAGGCTGTCCTAGGAACAGATTTCAAAGCAGTTCTGAAATGCTAATCTAGTGCTGAAGTTCTGATCTACTGTTGTGAGTTTATTAAGAGATGTTTTGTACATATGTGAATACATGAAAACTTGCTGGGAGGGATTTGTGTGTTTTGTACGTGGGGATTGTATTTTTCTAATTAAAAACTTAAAGTTCTGTTGGCCATTAGGATAATACAGTATCCCAATACATAAGAACATGCACCTTCCAACAGTGCATTAAGTGATGTGGCTAACTTGTGAGCAAATTAAATATAAAGGCAGTACAATACAGCTAAATAGCTTTGGCTGGCATTTAGTTCAAATGGAGAGACGTTTCTCCTTTCTCATTTAATCTGGCACAGTGATGACAGTAATTGATGGCTATTAGAAGCACTAAAGCTTGAAAGAACAGCCAGCTTTCTTCTCAAGAGAGGTTGTATTTGAGAGCAAACTAGGGATCAGAATTCCTGTGTCCTGTCTGTTGAGCCATGGAAATGTGTGCCAAGGGCACCTTTCTTGTCTAGAAACACTGAGTCCAGTGTGCATCTTTTGTATCTCTCACTTCAGACATTGAATGCATTTGAAATACAGCGATACACCCATGTTAAGTGTACAAAAATAAAATGTTCACATTTAAAACATTTGTAGGTCTGGTTTAGTAACCGTCGTGCCAGATGGAGGAAACAGGCAGGAGCCAATCAACTGATGGCTTTCAACCATCTGATTCCTGGAGGATTTCCACCCAGTGCCATGCCAACTCTGCCGACGTACCAGCTCTCTGAGCCCTCTTATCAACCCACCTCCATACCGCAAGGTACAGTAGCCAACAGGTACTTTGTTAAAATAGTGTTACTGGGGGCTTTCCCTTGTTGATCCATTGTAGAAATATTTTCTAATGTGTTGGCTAATTTAGGGTCTGACTGAGAGAGAACCTTGCAAGCCTGCTTATTTTAAGCATGTAAGAACTCCAGTTTGTTTTGCTGCAAGAAAAGGTTGGGTCTATGTGAAGGGTACAAGCTAGAGAAATACCTCCTGCATGGTAGACATGCAGCTTTGGCACAGAGATGTGCATTCATCCCTGCCCTTCTACTCCACTGGCCTCCTTCACTGAGAGTGCCTGGCATGGTTCAGGAGACAGGTGCACTATTCTCTGTGGCCTTCAGCTGGAAACTGGAAACTTCTGGATATTTATCTGATGCTGGAAAAACAAGCTATTCAGACCATCTTGTTTCACATCAAACAACAGCAAGTCTCTGCAGGGAAAAATTTCTTTTAATGTTATCAAATTCTGTGAACTTTGATGGATTTGAGGGGGCAGGGAACAGAGCTTCAAACCTAGCCTATATTAGATGTAGTGTTAAAAAAAAAAGCCTTAACCGTGAGCTTTTATAAAATAAGTTACTATGTTTCATCCTTGAGATTGGATTCTAATTGTTGGTGGATATTCTAATTAAGTAAATTTTTCTAAGCCCGGGGTTTCTCCCATCTGCTGCTGGGCTGGCTACAAACCACAGCAGAATTTCTGTGCTGTGACCAGGAGTGGAAAGCCTGTTAACCAANAATATGTGCCCACTAAGGGTGTACCCGAGGGTGTGAAAACCACATGTGTCTGTTATGATGTTTAGAGTCTTTTTGAGAATTTTTCTGTACTCTTACAGGCCGGTTAAAGAGCTAGCAAAATTAAAGACTTACCTTTCTACCTAGCCAGTGTTTAAATGCAGGTTCTGATGCAATTCTGTTAAGTTGAGCTTCACATAATGAACTTATTATGCCAGAAATAAAGGAGTGAAACATATCAACATATTTCTTTTCCTTCTAGCTGTGTCTGATCCAAGCAGCACCGTCCATAGACCTCAGCCTCTCCCTCCAAGCACTGTACACCAAAGCAGCCTCCCTTCGAATCCAGACAGCAGCTCTGCCTATTGCCTACCGAGCACCAGGCATGGATTTTCCAGCTATACAGACAGCTTTGTGCCTCCGTCCGGGCCCTCAAATCCCATGAACCCTGCCATTGGCAATGGCCTCTCACCTCAGGTCAGTCCTATGTTTTCAGACAGAGGATTTGCTGTATACCAGAACCAAAGAGTCTATTCCCTCAGGCCACAGTATAATGAATTGCCAAATTTAAACCATAATGTATTCTTTATATAAGCCACATGATTTCAGTTTGCTAGTTTCCTTCTCTTTTTTTTTTTTTCTTTTTTTTTTCTTTAATTTTTTTCCTCCTACTGGCTGAATCAAGAGTCATAGCTTATATTTAATTTCAGCTGGTTTATAATGGAATCATGCAGACTTCATGTTTGCATTCAGTCATCAAGCATTTATAATGTACTGCTTTCTCCTGAAGATCCATGGCTAGGTGCAGAAAGTAGATCTTGTAGCTTTTCAGTGAATAAAATCTCTTTAAGATAACCTCATCAAGGTTTTACCAAATGGTCCAGGAAAATTACAGGCAAGTTGTACGAGGAGAGGTCCAAGGACTGAGAAGAGTGCGTTGAGATGAGCTATAATCGAGTTATATATACATAAATTAGGAGTATTACTGCTCTTTGGCAATATAAAAATGTATGAATACTGTAATTGTTTTTCTAATTTGCGTGAGCTCTTTTAAGGAAATCATGTTAATAAATTGCCTTGATAATTGAGTGTCAAAAGGTTGGTTAAATTTTCCTACACATGGCATCTGTCTGAAGCTGACATTATTAGTTAAAGCTTGAATAGATGGCAGTTTATTTTATTAGCTAGGGCTTTGCCCAGGTGCTTCGAAAGAGATGTCCACTAAATTCTGAAGAGTCACAAAGAGGATGCAATCTATAATTACAATCAGGAATCTCTCCAGGGCTGAAAGTGAGAGTTTTAACAGCTTTATCTGCTTTCTACCCTTTTTTCCTCTTAGTGGTTAGAAAAACAGAGAGAAGCTCAGATTGACACAAATGAAAAGTGAAAAGACAATTATACTCAATTACACACTAATCACTGACTATCACCACTGCCTAAGCAGGGAGAGGGCATTCTAATAGGCAGAAAATGAGATTTTAATGGCACAAAGGGTGGCCAAAATAACGACTCGTATATCTTTGCCTCCTTCGTCTTCTTCAACTTGTGGTGTGCATCTCGGGAGTACAGTTCCTGGTTCCTGTGCAACGGTGATAACTCTGTGCAGCTGAAAAGTTCAAAGGCACTGGAGTTGAAAAGAATGAATAACAAAGGCAATGAAATAAACATTTTTGCCCAAAGGCAAAAGTTCATAAACCCTTTTTTGTAACGGTAAATGTAATTAAGATTCACAGATTCCTACAGCGTAGAGTGGGGTACAAAACTTTATGGCTTGAAATCTCAGGGAAAAAAAAAAAAAATCAACAGAAAAACAAACGGATGTACTTCCAGCAAGACTTGAATAGATTTTGTTTGAAAGAATCCTGATTTCTAAATGCAATCTCCAACAAAATACATGACATTATATTAGTTGCTTGCTTCATTTATTTATTTATTTTTAATGGCTAATTTCGTAGTTTGCAAGGCTTCCATATTTATCTATCTGGGATTCAATGTTAATCCATCAGAAGTGTTTGTTAGTGTCAGTTTAAATGTATGTTGGTTCTGGCTATGGAAAATGTGGTCTTTTTTTTTCCTTTCACAAAGCTTTTATTGTCTGTGACACAGCAGTGGAGCACAACAGTAAAGAAATCTTGTGATGGCTGGGCAAAGTGGGACAAAAAAGTGAGGCCAGGTTTCCTCCCCACAACGTCTTGCTGATTTGTGGTTTGATATAATCAAAAGGAGATCCTGGAGAACATTAAAGTACTTTAATCAGTTACTGTTCTTCCTTACACCCAGCTCTGTCTTTACACTATGAAACTTCGGTTGTTTTGGGGTTTTTGTGCGTTTTTATTTTTTCCTTTTTAGACTTTTGAAACCTTTTTCTAACCCGGTGTTTGGAGCTCCTGGCCGTGCCCAGTAATTCTACCAACAGATTTAGGAGCACACTGATCCCTCTGAAGCTGGGATCATGCATTTGTCACTCAATATGTAGAGGAGATAACTTGTATCCATTTTGAGCAACGGAATGATTACCTGCAGCGGCTGATAAAGATCTTTCCATCAAACAAACAAACAAAAATCCTAGACTTAAATTCATGAGGTGTTACCAACAGCTCCTCTAAGTTCTGGTGCCTAAACAATGAGTTAGATACATGGATAAAATGTAGAGATGTATAAAGTGACATACCCAGACTTTGTGTTTGTATAAGGGAGTGATACAGCCTCAAATGTGTAAATTACATGCAAGACACTGCGGGACTGTAGAAAAGCAGGAAAGTCTCAAGGACCAAAGGATTCTCAGCCGCTGATCATCGCAGTGTTGGTGTGAAACATCCCGTAGCTGTGGGGTGTGTCACAGATCATCCTCTCTCCACCCTTCCTCGAGGTTCTTCCCGAAGCCTCCTGGGTGCTGCCGAGAGGATGAGGTAGCAGTCGATGGAGAGTCGAAAGGCAGCTCTGCTTTGGGGTTTTCATGAAGAAGAGAAACAGGAGTTTTCCTGCAGAGTGGGCATGTTGCGGTGCCCTGCCTGTGTGCATGGAATTTAGATGAGAAAGAAAGAGGGTCTTTTTACTAGCCAGTGGATTTTTGACCACAATAAATCTGGGTGTGTGAGCAATTAACATAATGTTTCCACCCATCCATGTGTCTCTTGCTGGCAAATGCTCTGGACAAACTGAGTGTAAAGCTGAATTTATGGCGACTTTAGTAGAGATGGGAGGGGGGGCTTTGTCTGAAGCCCAGACAATCTTTTGTGATTTAAAGAAACCTATCCTTAGATCGTGCAGAACAAAATCTAATACAGGATACTATTCTTAGAATCCTTAAGTCTCTTTCTCCCCTTTGACAGCAATTTATTGCAGATGAGGGTCTGACATGCAGACCTCTAGGGAAGCTTTATTTTCTGTGTAGGATGGTTCCATTCTAACTTTGTTCTTGAATATGATGGACAAATATGTTGTTTAAGGCAAAGACTGAGTGAAGGCAGAGGACAAGCAGGGACAGCTAGGGTGGTGTGATTTTATTGTGTTAGCCTTGAATTTGGAGGTGAGAGGGGATAGTATGTTTTGGTCAGTTTTAGGAAGCAGAATGCTCTATGACATACCAGTCTTTCAAGCTGGGTACTAAAATGTTCTTGCTCTTGTTTAGAAAAATAAGAGAACAGAAAAAGTTCCACCTTGATAATACTTGGCATTTTTTAACATCAAGACAAGATCTGCAGGTATCCTCCAGATGACCAATTATTTTCCTTGTTCATCTGGTTTATTCATTACTACCTGGATGTGGTGAGAGAATCTCTATCTTGCAGACCTGCAAAGGATTGACTTTTGCAGGAAAAAGGCAGGGATTAATGTCCTGGGGAGTTGGTAGCCTGGAGTGTCCTTGTTTGTATTTCATGAAAAAGCAACTCAACTGCAAGCATGCCATCTCAGCCAGAGCTCTTTAAAAATAACGTCAGAACAGAGATTATTAGTGTGTAATATATGTAAATTGCATATTTTTATGTTTTCTATGCCTATTATGCAGCTTCTTGCCTCTCATGCATACGTTTATGGGAATATTGTATTTCCTTTTCAAATTAGGTTTCAGTTGCTCGGTGCATTTTCTTTTAGCAAGCATTTGTTAACTCAGAATTATGAGTGAGTAGCATATCTTTGCATTAATGTATGTGTACAGTACTTAGGCGTGCTTCTGAATTGGCTTGTCCCTTTCTGATCCCAGCATTAATGGCCATTGCTGATTCTTCCATACGGCTGCAGAAACACTTGTCTCGCAACTGCAGGTGCACAGTCATAGCAAAGAGCAGATTGTTTTTAAGACAGGATATCAATATTTTGAACTGCTTCATTTAAGATAAGGGAAAAGTCTTTTCCGGTGTACATGGGCATCCCCTGACCTTGTCATGTGTTTTTTATTAGTGTTGAAGCAGCAGAGTTTGCCTACACCAGGAGATCAGGCACTTTGCTGGTTTGGAGAGTGCTGTTGGTGTTTTGGGCTGCTGTAGGTTCAGGTGGAGTGGTAATGCCCTGCTCAGGTTCCTGCCCATGAGGCCGTGTGCTTCCTGTATTTAACCTGTGGGATATTTAACCTATAGGATAACCAGGCTTAAACAGTACTGCAGTGTTAAGGTTTTACTGGAAAAAAGAACAAATGTGTGTAACCTGTCTCCTGTTAGACATATTTTTTTCCCTCCTTGCCCTCTAGAAAACTTCTCGTATCTAATTTTTCCTCATCCTTGCCTTTTCTCCCCCATAATTGAATCAAACCAGTAGCTTTAAAGGCTGCAGTTTTAAAATGGGAAGTGGATTGAATGTTGAAGGGACTGTGTAGAAGATCATAACAGTCTTTAACAAAGTTTGCAGTTCTCCTGCCATTACCTGGAGCTCAGGAATAATCTTGATAAGAAAATTCCAAACTTTTCCGTGAACAGTAGTAAAGATGCAAGCTGTTTCGAGGTTTCTTTCTTCTACTGTCAAAACATTTCATTGCCTGAGTTTAAGAATCACCCTGTAACTCCTTTTGGTGAGATAGATCTTAGGCAATGGGCTTCTCTTAAGTCTTTGAGAGCACTTGGTTTTCATTAACCTGAAGTATGGAACTGATGGCAGCTGTCGAATTGGTTAGGTATGTTCATATTGTCTTGTTAACTCTGTTCTTAAGGGAGACACAGGAACCAGGGGCTGAAAAATTTCATTCTCTCATTCTGAGGGACAAGAGGGGGAAAAAAATCCCAACTATTAATTCATTATAGTTTTTCTATGCCTTCTGTTGGATTACTGCAGAACTGGTTGCCCACAGAAACATTTCACTTGGATTCAAGTCCTACAGCAATGAGAAGCTCATGATCTTTGTCACAATGCACTTGGCTTTGAGAACTCTTCACTTAATGACCCAAGAACATGAGGCAGGTCAGGGATTTATTTTTGAAGAAGAACATTAATTCACATGATACAATTTTCATTAACATGAGTTTTTGTTTCGGCATTTTAATTTAAAAAAAAAAAAAGCTCAGCCAATGGGGCTGATTATTTTTGTTTCTTTGGGTAAAAATAGATTGAACAGTTTTGTAAGGGTTAGCATGCAAAAACCCACCATTTTGTAAATATTTTAATATTTAAAATATTGAGACTAGACATTTATAGATAATATATCATTAAATGTATTAATATAGCCACAAAAATAAACAGGTGACTGCATATTTTTGAATGTCCACGTTAACTTCTCTTTTTGATTTGTTTTGCTTTCAGACATAACAAATCCATATAACCCAGTAGTGGAGGGAAGGTGTGTGAGAGCTGAGTTAGTGACAGCTGAGCTGGTGTTCATAACAGCTAGAATCCTTCTTTTGTGTTTTGGGCTGAACAGAAGGTTGGGAGGAGGAGAGTTCATAGGCAGAGAACTACCCAATCTCAAATTTAGTCTTCTTATGAATTGTTTTAAGGAATATTGCCATAGTTGAGCATTTAAATTCATGAGACTGCCTGAAAATGTTGTGAGATGTTTAACATTACATATGTACTTATATTCACATAGATTATTCATATAAATTATATGTTAGTATTTGAGCTTTCTTTTATCTTTTCAGTCATCTTTGGATGCTTTTCATGCAACCAGGAGCTCAAGAATTAGCTGATCTTAGAATTATTTCGGTAATATTACCAAGTTCTATGATCTAGCACCTGAGAAAAAGACATGAGTTTCGTGATAGACTTTGTGATAACATTGTGAACATTGATAATCTTCTGTAGATAAAAATATAATTCATGAAGGATCAAGTTATCCTCTTAATTATCCTAAATGTACAACAGTGCAACTTCTCTAATTTCAGTGTAGGTACCACTGATGTCTGGTGGTGTGAAATCAGTATGAGGTCTCATTTGATATGAGCATGCAGAAGGTCAGATCATCAATGTTCAAAGTCCGTGCATTTGCTCCCATTTCCATCAACCAAGTGTGTGGTTACTGGCACTTGCCATTTGGCACAAAATGCTTTCCGTCAGGTTTCTTATATTTGTCAGAAATATTCATATATATATAAAATAAATCAGCAATACGGTTCTAGGATCCTACAGGTATAGATCCATGTAGCAAAATAATTTTAATTAATCCTCTAAAATGTCTCTTTATAATGCTTTATAACAATCCTTTTTATGTTCTTGCTTGTGCAATATTTTGTTTTTTGAGAGATTTCTCTACAGTGAAAAGAGTTAACAGCAGGTAATGCCATTCATCTCAGGAGGAGTTTGAAATTTTCAGTGTTAGTGATGAATGAGGGTATCTGACCCACATCTGTTTTACATTAGAATGGAACATTGCCCTGACATCGTTAGGAGCATTTGTCAAGATTCCCTGGACAGAGCTTCTGTAAATTACATGCTGCAAATGTGTCAGGGTCAGATAAGAGGATATCATTAACTGTGCTAAAGTTTACTCATGATTCTGTCAGTTCAACTTAATATGTTAACTGCCAACCATTTTCCTTGAGCTGTTTCATTAAATCTTTCGTTCACAGGAGGGGAAAAAAAGTATCACTGTACCCAAAAAATATTGCACATGTTCTTTTCTCATAAATCATATTAATTGCAGACATGGTCACAAAGCATATTAAATGCAGGCATCCGTAAATGAATTAAAACATATGAGAATTTTATTGTGCCTATGGTAGGTCCTACATCCTAAAATACCAACCACATTAACAGGCATAAAGTTTCTTTTAAATAGAATAAGCATTTTCTCAGTTTAATGACCTTTATTTTGGTGATTATAGAAGTATTTTCTAATGGCTGATAATGGACCAGACCTTGTGTACATGGTCTTTAAGGTTTTCGTCACTTGATTTCTCTTTCCAGATTGTATCCTCAGCTGGTTATTCTGTGGTGACTCCACCAGCAAGGGATTTGTCCTAATGAATATTTTTGAGTGCTTTAAGTGTGGTCTCAAAACTTTTCTGTAGAGTTTGGTTGTTGCAATCCACTGTGTTTTGCTTATTTATTCCTAATTTCACCTTTGTTTTCCAATAGAATAAAATTATTTTATCAGTTGCATATACTGTATTTTATTCTATAATTGCAAAAGCCATGCCTCAACATTCATGTGTGTGTTTTGTAAAAGGGAATATCCTGATTTTTTTTTTATTTTTTTTTTCATTTCCTATTCTAAAATAAACTGGGTAGTTACTGCATCATTTAATTCTAGCTCTTAGATCAGCCCTTGGGTTCCATGTCAGCGAGGCTGACAATTACTATTTTATATTTTCCAAAGTCATTCAGAAAGTACATATTCTCCAGTAATTTGGATGGTATAGAGATTGGGTAAATGTGTTTTCTACCTTGATTATTATAAAGCAGTCAGGTCTGTTTACTTCCTTAGAACTATACTGCTTCATATCCACAGAACATCTGAGCAGGAAAATCCAGATCTTTGTGTGTCTCTTGTTCACTGCTCAGCTGAGGGTGCTGAGTATCTTGCAGACATGGTCTATTAATGGCTTTCTAATTGATTAGGTGAAAGTCAGCCATGCCCTTCCTGTAACTCCTTGTATGGGTGATAAGGTCATGGCACGTACCTATGAAAGGCTTCTGCCCTGGGGCTACTTCCCTTAGAGCTTTCAAAACAGACATGACCAAAAATCTAATTATTTAGATACTAATCAACTGCAGAATGATTCTGAAGGCTTCTGAAGAAGATATTTCTGAGAAGATGGTTACTGTTTGAGCTTCAGTTTTCTCCACCTCAGAGACAGAGAACTCTCTCTGTTCTGCTCTAGTGTGCATATCCACTTAATAAAATGATACCTAAAGACTTGTATTATTATCTAATTAATTTATAAATTTTAAAGTAAGTCTCACAAAATGCTAATTTTAGTTTGTGAAAGGAGAAAAATCTCTACCCAAATATAGATGCTACTGAAATCTGAGTAGCATTCAAGACCATGTCTGGATCCAGGTCTAAATTTCAAGACTAATCCCAAATTTTAAAATAGCTTCCAATCCCAAAGGTTTTGAGGTCACTGTTTTTGCTGGCCAGTCAAAATAATTTTGTCTTGGTCTCTATTCTATTGAAAATATTAAAGTGAAAAAGAAAATTAGTTAAAACATGCAGTTGGTAAAATACTTTTTCCCCCCCCTCAGCAATCAGTCCTAAAAGTCCTGGCAGAGACAGTGTGTGACAGGAGAGTGCTCAGGCAGGGAACAGTGTCACCGGGATTCCAGTGGGGCTGTGATAGTGACATGAGCCCAGCCCCTTCTTCCTGCTCTTGAACTTGAAACAGAATGTGGTAGAGTCCTGGAAATACTGGTATCACTCTGGTGCTATGCAGGGATGGAAAGGGCTCTCCACTTACTTCAGATTTCTGATAAACCCCTGTGTGTTTTAAACTGTAGTCAAAACCATGATACTCTTGCCAACATAAATATTTTCCAAAGTAGTAATTTTCAATGTAAATGTTTAAGTTAAGCCATGGGTTTTTTTGTAGATATTTCTCTTCTTTTAACTCTATTAGTGTTAATTTCAAAGGACAAGTATTAATCTAACCTATATGAACATAGGTTTTAATACTGTGTCCTGCTGATGCAATGTCAGGTCATTAAGCACACTAGATTTTCAGACCATATCAATTTCCAAAGTTATAAGACAAATACTTGTAATTTTTGAAAGGGAAACCTTGCTAAAATAATCTTAAGTAATTTTAATTGTTTTCAGAAACCAATTTTTAGAAGAAAAACTAGAGAGCCCAGTTATTTCAGCTTTTAGGGAATTTTGGGATGAAATGCCGTGCAAGTTGCAGGGCAGATCACATGAGTTTTTTAATCTGTGGTGATTCCAAAGTTGTTTTTTTATTATTAACGTTGAGTTCTTTTAACAGGTGTTGTGCATTGAAAAGATTTTTTTTGAATGAAGTAGAAAATTCCTTATAGCCTGATCAAAATTATTCTTTTTTTTTTTTTAATTTAAAATGCATTTCAGTATCTGAATGAACTCTTTGCATGTATTTTGAAACTCCCTTTTCACAAACTGAAGCGTTCAACAAATGCCATCAGTTAAACCCATGTTTTTCTGCTTAGTGAAAAGTGAACATTGCAGTGCTCTATGTAGTAACTGAGCTTCTTTCTCAGGCTTTTTGTTTTGGTGAGATGTCTTGGGTGCATCTAAGGCAAAGATATTTTGTGTTTTTGATGCAGGTATCCAGGTGACTCTGTTTGAAGTACTCTGCTTGTGCCTCTTGCTCTTTTCATAATCAGACATTCAAAACCTGGATAGGTCTTCCTTCCTACGTAAATCATTATCCCTGGATCTAGTTTCACTTATTTATTACAAAATGAACAAAACTCAGAGCTGAGACCACAAGTTCCCTGCAATAATGATCCCTTTTTGTTTGGGATGGAAAGAAGTGCAATTTAAGGAGAAGTATCAGGGCTTTAGGAACCAGATACGTTCTTACAAAATTTAATTTATTCTTTGCAAAATAGACTTCAATTTTCATAATTTCTCTTCAGTTTATGGTAAGAAGGGCCGTAAAGCAAAATGGTAATGAAATTGCAGTTCAGATAATTGTGATGCCTTTTTGGAGGAAGAAAAGCCTGTAAATTATCAGAATATACAGTTTTGTCAGAAGCTGTACATCATCCATCTATTATAAGTTGCAGACTGACAGGCTTTGAAGTCCAATTTATTCCAGCAGAAGTAAGCAAATCTCTCAGTCATACTTATTTTGGAAGTGTGCTATAGAGATGTGCCAGGAAAGGAAATGCTCACCAACCTATGTGAGGGATTTTGATACAACAGGAACTTATCGCTGTAGCTTCCTTCACTCCTGCTTGAAAGTGCAGATGTTGTTTTTTTTTGTTTTGTTTTTTTTTTTTTTTTTTTGGTTTTTTTTTTTTTTCCTTCTACTGGAAATTATGACCTGAAGCTCTGGGCTTTTATAGGGACTAGCGTGTATTTTCCAGTAACCTCTTTTCAAACTAATCTTGACTGTTGATTTCATAACTCTCTCTGCAGAAACAGCTTATTAAGGGAGTCACAGCTGACTTGAAGCCAGTCTGGAACACTTGACCCTTTCTGTTGTGTCCTCTAACTCAGAGGATGAAATTGGTAACTGGTGTTACGACCAGCACGTTATTCTTTCACATTCATTTCTTCACAGGGCATGCAGAAGCAGGAGGTACAGCTGCTCTGCCCCTTTCCTGCACCCAAAACATTATGAATATGTGGGGTTTTTTATTCCTTCCATCCAGCAGTGTTTTTGTGATATGCTCCAAACTAATTTCATTGTAATGATTGCAGATCTTGGAGAAGAACATTGTGTGAGCTTTTTCACATCTTTTTTAATTATGTTTATAGGTCATGCAGGACAATATGGCGAAACAGCTGCTACTTGCTTTTTGTTCTCTTACAATTTAGTCCTCAAGGAATAAACATCTGCAGAGATCCTGACTGGGATCAGGCACTCTAAAACCACATTAGTTTTAAATATTAATTTTCCTTATTTGCCCTTGATATCACTTCTTATTGCTTGTTACCCATCAGATTTTATTTTGGTGGATGTTGCAACCAAATTCTACTTCCTTTTGGGATTAGCTACTCAAAGCACAGTTCACATATCAATTCTACCTGGTTCAGGAAATCAAATGATAGATTTGGGAACCTCTGTGGCTCTTTAAGCAGAGTTCTTCACGTATTTTAACTCTTTTCTATTATTCTACCTTATAGGTAATGGGACTCTTGACTAACCATGGTGGTGTGCCTCACCAGCCGCAAACTGATTATGCCCTATCCCCTTTAACTGGGGGACTGGAACCCACCACCACTGTCTCAGCCAGCTGCAGCCAGAGGCTGGATCACATGAAGAGTTTAGACAGCCTGCCTACATCCCAGTCCTACTGCCCACCGACCTACAGCACCACGGGATACAGCATGGACCCCGTCACGGGCTACCAGTACGGACAGTACGGACAAAGTGAGTGTGCAGACGTGGCAACACCACAGCCGGTTACGAGCGGGCTGCACGGTCTGTCTGTAGCGAGGGAAATCACGGGCAGAGATCCTAATGGCTGCCTGCTACTCCTCTCCAAAGCCGTGCAGAGTGCACTCGTTGAGATAGCTGATTGTTCGAGCGAAATTTCTGCTGCATAATTATTTTCTTAAGTGATGTCAACAACATCTTGATGTTATTAATTGTTGAGACATGAAACCTGATTGCCATTAGGTAAAACATAAGGGTTGTCCAAAATGAAATAACCGCTGGCATTCCTCTATTAGAAACACATGTTCTTAATGAGGTCAGCTCAAGAATCATTACAGTATATAATCCCAGATACATAGAGTTTTGTCAAACTTGTCCTAGGAATAAAAATATTAGTCCCTTTCCTTTGATATATCAGTATTAAATATGACAATGTCAACCTGTAGTTGGCATGGCCCCATGCTGTGAGGTTGTCACTGCATGACTTAAAAAGCTTCTTTTGCTTTTTTGCAGGTGCCTTTCATTATCTGAAGCCAGATATTGCATAAATGAACTGTCCACTTCAAGTTAAAGCTGGTCTTGTTTTCCGGTCTCACTCCAAGGCTTGGATAAGAGGGATCTTCTCAACACACTGCAGCCTAAACTGGGGTAGTCCCATTGAGAGAAGCAGGCTTGTTATGTTCTCTCCAGTCATAGCTTTTAGTAGACTTTTGAAGGCTGGACAAAGCTATACAGAAGACAAAGGCCAAAAGCAATAATGAATAAATGTGACATGCTTCATTATGAGTGGGTATACAAAACAGAGCAGTATTTAACATCACTGCCTGGCAAACATTCCATTTTTTTGTTGCTGTTGAAATTAATGGACATTGATTGGGACAAATGGAACATTTTGAAACTAAACTTAGAGCAGTTGAGCTCTGCGTACTCTGACTCATCTGACATCCAGTGCTGACTTTAGTCTAACTTTAAAACTGCTCAGTTTCTGAAGCAAGGTCAGGAGAACCTCTTTCATTTTACACACTGGAAATTGTCTTCAAGAGGAAACGTCACAGTCTGTAGGAAGCTAGGATAAGTGCGAAAGACTTCCAGAGCAACTTATTGGTTACCTTACCATGCTTTTGTAATCACCTTGTCAATAAATGTCACTCATGAGTTTTGCTTTACCAAGAGATGAGATCTTGTGTAACATGGAAAACAAATTTTACCTTTTTCTATGTGGAGTTTTCCCAGTCTGTTGTATCTTTTTGGTTAAACATGGGAGGAAAAAAACCCCACCAACAGCGTGACTGATTTTTCACAACTGCCTAGCAATGTGCAATACTGTGTACCTCACACAAACTTTGGGATCATCCAAAGTCATAGAGATAGAATCAGAACTATATTTTTGCAGGTACTTTTATTTTTGCAGTGGATAATTCCTGATGATAAAGTACAGAAATGTTGCAGTCTGCTGGATTACTGAAATCCAGTTTGCTAATCATGATCTAAAGGTCATCTTCAGGAAACCATACGAAGAAATAATTACGTTTACATTTTTTTTAGTGATATACAGGACATAGACAGAGATGGACCTGTATTTGACACATTTGTTTAAATTATACAGCGATATCCAATATAGAAAGTATAATTATAGGAACCAAGGTTTACAAGAAGTTTGCATTGTGACATTTTAGAATGTCAATAAATTTGTGTTTTGTGATGTTGAGAGGAAGAGGACGATTGAAGGTGCAGTTATTTATTTCTCTCTATTCTTGGAACAAAGAGGGAGGCAGAACACAAATACATTCCTTTTAGCATTAAGGACTATGAAGTAGTGAGTTAGACTAGGTTCAGTACAAAGGTTAGTTCACACATTGGTCTTAAGGGTGATGGAAAAATGAAATATTATCTTTGTGTTGCAGCCTCTACAACAACACGTGTTGTAAAAAAAGAAAAAAACACATAAAAAAATTAAAAAAAAAGAAAACAAAAAACAAATGTCTTTCATGTAAAAAGTTCAGTAAATATTTACTATTTATAATGAATAAACATTATGAAGACTTGCAAAGCACTGATGATTTTGTCCTAAAATGTAGTATTGTGCTAAATACATTGATACATTTTAATCTGAATATCATGAAGAAATAAACCATGTTATCTTCAATGCAAACTGTATTCATTATATAAGTGTATTCTGCAGAACTCCCAGGCCGCAGGAGCATCAGGCAGTCTCTGTGCCCAGGTCCTGCTAATGTGCCACTTGGAACTCTGTGTGTGTGTGTCTGTGTGTGAATGAACTGTGCATTTTTCAAGTGCTGTTGGTACAATAGTACATCTTCCCAATAACAGAGAAGCCTCTTCCATCCATTTAAAAGACAATAAAATAGGCTTAAACCCAGCACAAATAGGGCAACTTGGATGGCTTCATAGAATGCAGGAACTTTGTAATCAGTTACGGGTGGTGTCTGTCCTGAATTATATTTTTTTCCTTAGAAGCCTCAAGATTTTTTAGTAGGCTTATACACATGAGTGAAACATAGGGAAGATCCTTCAAAATGAGTGAAGTCTTAGGGCCACATCAGTGTGTAAGGAAATTTTACTTTGCTTGGGAGGCATTTAAATTCCTCACCATTTTGTGGAGTATGTAAACACCTTGAATTTCTTTCATTATTTCTGTGTGCATTTTATTTTTTTGTTCTTTTAAGTCTAGCCCTCTTCCATTGCAAAAGGAAGGAATATATTTTTTGAAAAGACAACACCAAAAGTATGCTGAAAAATGGGGAAAGGGGATTTCTTTTTTTTCCTTCCGGTTTATGTTTCTCTGATATGCTTTTTAATTTTTGAGACAATTAAAGTTTAAAACCCTCTTATTAATACCTATTCTCTGCTTAAACTGCTAATTTTTCTGAGTTTTTGCAAGGTTGCTACCGTTCCCTGGGGACTTGGCCCTTGACATTTGTCTCCTGTCCTAGGTTTGCTGTGAAGGCCAAGCAAACCTCTGTTTCACCATTGCAATTTCTTTGCTCTAAAATACAGGATAGAAGCTTGCTTGCTTACACAGTTTGGAGCTGGGTGATGTCTGTAAGTGTGGGTGCTCTTCCCCAGGAGAGATGTACCCAGGATAATTGCAAAATGCTGCCTTCACTGCTGGTCCTTTTCTGTTAGAGCAGCTGTGGGAGTGGAACAGAGATGTGATTTCTCCCCATCCCCTCTATTCGGAGGTGCTTTACTGCCCTCAAGTTAGACAATAGGAATTTTGGATCCTCCATCCTCTTTTCAAGTGTCTCCCAAGCACTTTCTTTTGTGAGATCTCAATGCAAATCGGGAGAGCCTGGAAACAAGATAGATAAGCAGAAAAGGCAGGTGTGGGGAGGTAGGAACTAGATGATCTTAAAGGTCCCTTCCAGCCCAAACCATTCTGATTCTGTGAAAATCACCCAGTCCTCTCACAGCAAACCATGCAGGCAGGGAACTGGGATGAGCACTTGCCAGGGTAGGTGAGGAGCCAGGGGCAGAGGGACTAAGCAGTTTCCAGATTTATGATGCACCCTAGCAATCTTTCACAGACCTATAAGGATGACTTGGGGTACTGTTGATCCCTTCTTGTTATCACTGTCAAGGCTGACGAAGTTGTTGGGAACCACATGTGTTTCTGGAACACAAATCCTGAACACTTGGAAAGTCAAAGGGTAATAAGCCTGCCAAGGATATTGCATTTGACAGAAATGCCATGCAATAGGTTGAAGGAATGTGCTCACAGCAATAGAGGCCAAACCTCACTCACTGCTGAGTGCAGAAGGGGCAGATCTCAAGATCCCTCCTGTCTTCTTCCTTTTTTTGAGTGTGTATTGTATAAGATGGAAATAAATAGCAACAGCTGCTTAATCATTAGAATTGAAAACTCTTGAGAAAAAGGTTTTGATGCAAAAATACTTATTCTTTGTGGCAGAATCATGATTCTTAGTTTATTATTTTCTTTTAAACCTTCTTTTATCTAGAAATAACCTCTACTCCTATCACAATACCCAATATATGCATTTTGCCATATATTTACATTGGTATGTATTACTATTACTTTACTTGAGCATTAATGAGTGAGATAGGAAAAGAATAATTTTTGATGACACCTGTTATCCTTTTGTTTTCACTGGATATTTCACTGGATAGTTTTTCCCATTTAAACAAAACCTAGAAATAAACATTTTCCTCCTATAGTTACAGGGTTTTCTGCTCAAATTGCTCAAAAGTCTCTCATCTGTCCAAGCGACAAATGCTGTTGAAGTGTATCTTTCTGAACTGTTTTGAAAGGCATGAAATGCCTATCTGAATCTACAAATCTTCACTAAAGATAGATGATTGTTAAACAGGGTCTGTGTCCTCAGAAATCCATTTCTGCATATATGTGACATTAGAGTTAAATTTTTAATCTCCAGGTTAAGGTCTGTGCAAATTCAAACTTAAAAAATCTGGGCTACATGTCTGTAACCCAGATCTCTAAATATAAGGAAACAATACAGAGTTACTTAATTTTGGAATTCCAAACTCTACCCCAAATTACCACATGCTACTAATAATTTTTGTAGCAAGGATGTATTTGCATTTTCTCTGAAGTATGGCAGACGAGCATGCAAATTATTTCTTATGTATGAATTCTGTGATATTTTCTCATACATATAAGAAATACATTCCCTCTTGTCACAGCATTGCTGGTTATTGCTGATGTGTAAAGCACTCATTTTTGCTGTAGTGGTATCCATGAACGTTCTCAACATTTTCTATCCATAAAGTCTTCTGGCTTTAAAGTCTATAAAAAGATATCTTTGTATAAAATAACAAAAAAATAATTTAAGGTAATATCAATGAGACCATCAAAACTGGAACAGCTTGAATCCGTAAACTTCTTTATATTGTTCACTTCAATGTTCTGCCACTCACTTAATTGCAAGAAAACCTGCATCCTGATTAGAAGATTCCATTTTTCATTTCTTTTGGCTTTTCCAATGACATCTAGATATTGCCTAGAGCAACTAGAGAGTCAGAGGGTTATTTAAAGAGTCATGAGTCGATTTGAATCTGCAGGTAACCTACAATCTCATTTGTTGGATTTTCACTATCTATTCTCTCCCAGCACTTCTGTGCAGCTCCTCACAGGCTGAGAAGTTCTTGCCAGCCATGGGGAGCAAAGTGCTGTAGCTAGATGGTTAGTCAGGTTCAAAAACTCACAAAGTATTTATCATACAAGCAGGGTTCAATATCAGAATGTGTACATAGTGCTGTCTCTTTGTTCTGTTAAGTCATCACGGTTCCCACAAGCCACACTTTGCACTGTTCACACATAGTTTAAATCTTTGCTTAATGCATTTACCTTGCCTGAATAACCCAGAGTGGCTGTGGACACCTTGGGCATTGCAGCATTTTGACACACACTGTTTATTATTCAGCTACTCAGGCAATGTCATGAAAAATCATAATACAACTAGGAAGACACATCACATTTGACCTTTGCTGAATAATTTAATAAAGCCAGCTCGGTACACAAATATGAAAGAGCAGTTACTGGTAAGAGCAGAACTATTGCTTCCTTGTCTGAGAATTGGAAACAGTTTAGAAGCTTTATTAACTATTTGGTGTCTTCATCTTTAGCAAAGTTTGCCCCTTAGGCCACAACCAAATGTTAAGCTACTTGTTTCTTCCTGCACTCTCCTCCTTTCAGCACTCACACGGGTATCTTTGCTTATGCTGCACACAGTTATGGTCTCAGTTCTTCTCATTTCTCTGTACAGTTATCCATACTTTTTTCTCATAGATTCAGTTTCATTTACACAAACATTTTTCTCCCCGTATATATGCAGTTATTCATAATGATCTCAAGTGTACATACCTGTAAAAGTTTAGATTTGTAAGGGTGATTGTTACAGGTACTTTGCACACTTAACCCAGGATATTTTCTAATTCAGCAATTAAGAGATGGAAAAAACTTCTTTGGAGCTATCTTTGTGTGAGTGTCCCCACAGTCAGTATCAGAATAATTAACAAAGGGTACAAATCTCCCAAGGCTTTTGAAATGCTGTTTTGGCCGCGTTTAACCTGGGGCTGTCTGTCAGGGCTGGGGGCAGTGTGGCTTGCAGGGACACCTGCACAATACCAGGCACAGTGCCTCATTGGGGTCTTTTCCCTCTGTGGAGTTCCTCACACAGCATTTGAGCGAACCCTTTCTCCGTCATCTCCATCTGAAGTCTCCGTGTGGCAGAAGACACTCCCTTCCCTTGGTGTCACGGCTGCTCCCCATTGCCCCCCTTTTCCCTGTGGCTCTCTGATGAACTTGAGTCCTGCCACTCTGCAGGTGCCCACCAGCCATATCTTTTTTCTCAGCATCTGCATCAGGCCCATAGAATTTCTCTCTTGCCTGCTCTTCACAAAGACTCAACTCTGACCTTCCCTCTGCCTCGGGCAGGGCAGGGCTGGCAGCACCTGCACCAACCACAGCTCTCCCAAAATACCTCTTCACCCTTTCACTTGGCGCTGAAACCTGAGGGAAATTTTTAAGCAGTCAGGGCTGCCTCATTTGAAAAGGGGATAATGAGTGTGTGTTAAAAGGTAAGATGGAGTTCAGCTTTTCCCTTAGAGCCCAGAAGGGTTTCTGAAGGCAGTGCAGTGTAGCTATGATGGGTATGGGGAGGGGCAGGGGGGAATGGAGTACGTGGCCCTCACCAGCTGTGAGGACACAGCCCTGAGCAGAGCACAGAGCCACTGCTGGGAGCAGTTCCTGACCTGCAGGGACTGGGGAAGGTCAGGGGTGTGACGTGGGACGGGGGACAGCACCTGAGCTGTCAGTGCTGGGATGGGACTCTGTGGTGTGTGAGCCCTCTGGTCTCTCTGGTGCCAGGGTGTTCAGATGCCATATACAGTGGAAACAGCAAGGCTTTTCCTGTGGGTGGGTGTAGAGACAGCAGGAATCATGCTGGGAATCCTCTGAAAAACCCGAGGAGTGGTTTTTCCTGAGGATAAAGCCCAAATACAGTTTTCCACATGAGTGCTGCAGTCCCAGAGAAAACACACGGTGGGTGGGCAGGACAAATGGTGCTGTGTCCCCCCACTACTCCTAAAGGAGTATTTTCCTCTGCAAGGGGTGTCTGAGGGGAGCAGCCAGGGCAGAGGCATTCCCACCACACCAAAGATGGGTGCCTTTGAGCAGAACTCGGTCTGTCCTTTGGGAACGGTTGGGAACAGCACGTGCCATTTTTGGACTCAGCTCCTGGTGCATAGAGCACTGTGTAAAATTAAATCCCACTCCTTTTGCAGGTGAGATGTGGTGGAGTTATGCTAGTGCTGCAGCAGGCCCAGGTGATCCATGTGTGAGCAGCAACATGGGACCAGTATTGATAGTGAGTGCCTTCTGGGTAACTGCACTTGCCAGACCAGTCCTCTCCTGTGAGCCTTCACATTAGCCTGGCTTTGCTTTCAGAGCATTTTGTTGGATCCAGTCTCAATTCAGAGCATGTGTGCCTGTGCTGAGGCTGCAGTGGAATCTCGGGTGTGAGTTCTCTGTCAGTCCCACAGGTGACTCCCAGGCTCTCCCAGGACAGGTGGCTGACCCCAGTGGCAGTGGGATGCTGAAGGGCTGGCCTGCTTTGCCTTGGTGAGAACCAACCACAGTAAAACCAACCATGAGCCTCAGTAAAAGCAGTCAGTTTGGGTAAAATTACCCTATAGACTTCGGTATATTATTTCTGAGGTTTAGACATGCATCAAGCTCACAACAAAAGTCCCTGCCTGCCTCCTTTTGTAATCCTTATTCATAAGGAGATACATAAATGCAATATATTTAAAAGACCCTTACAGAAGGAGTTTCTCCGTCACCCAAAAGGTTGTTCTCCTGTTGTGTCCCAAAAAATCTAAAGAAAAACATAATCTGTACTAGTGTGGATGGTATCACAAGCTCTGTTGCCAAAAAGGGACTTGGAGTAGATAGGGGTTTTTTATCTCTGAAGCTTAAAAAACCTCTCCTAAAGTAAATACACAGGGTAGATAAGGAGCTCAATCTGAAGTCTGTGTACACCCAGCAACTTTCCTTTGATTTTTAGTAGAAATTTTAGGTGTGTGAGGACCCAGAGATAGCAAAGATGAGTGAATGAGGCAATTTTGATCCATGAAACTACAGTTCTGCTGCTTCTATTCTGATTCTGCTCAAGTTCATCAGGAAAGATTAACTTTGGCAGCTTGTTCAGTGACTAAATCTTGATATTTTTGTGGCTTAATTCATAACATAACTGTAAGCTATTGCCCTGTGTTTATATTTCCCATCCATTTCTCACATTTCCAAAGCATACTGATATGTGATCCTGGCAATTTAGCTACCATAATTGGCATTTTTCTAGGGCCAAAAGGAAACAAATTCCTTATCCTCCATACTTCTTTAATTTCTGAAAAACAACAAGTAACATAGTTAATCCTCTTTTTTGATCTTTTTTCCCCCCCCTTTGAGTTTTTCTTATGGTCTTTTCCTTTTAATCTTTTACTTTCTTTTTAATCTTCACTCATTGTCCCTCTGCATTTGAAGAATTTCAAGTACTTACATCTCTAAAAAGAATCGGACCACTTTATGGAAATAGCTCTTTAGGATCTTGTTCAAAGCATCATTATGTACTTTTAGCTTTTGGGGGGGAGGGTGAAAAAAGGAGAGAAAAAGCAACTTTAAAGCAGTGTTTGTTTGTGTAGCCTAACAGAACATTGATCTGTTCAACTAGATGCAGAAACGGGATGGAAACACCCTAAATTACAATAAAACCAGATTGCATTAGATGAGCAGGAGGATAAAAAAGCATCTGCCCTTAATTGGGTTGGGTCATATCATCTGACTCCTGACACAGGTGTTTATAGGCAAGAGCATTTCAGGAGGGGCAAAGGAGGACAGCACAGGTGAGTTCAATGGCTTATCAGTGAGCAGCTCCTCCAAAGCAGGAGGGAAGAGGCTGTGCTGTGTCTGGAAGGCATAATGCTTCCCAAGGCTGAGCAGGGGGCAGCTGAGGTTCCAGCACTTACCCAGAAGTGATGCCTGGAGGCATTTTGGAGGCAGAAGAGTTTATCTGCTATAATATGTGAGTTCCCTGGTTTATGGTTTTCTCGTACATGTTCATATAAAGCCTTTTAATGTTTTTTTGCAGCAGGTGAAGTTAAGGCTACAAGTCTTCCTTTGTGAATTGTCCTTTCTCAGGTGGTGTGGAGGTTACTCTGTGAAAACTGGTGAAATGTAGTATCTATTTTCTTAAAGGTGGTGTCCTCTGGCCTCGAGTAGCCTCTGTTCTGGGGAGAGATGAATGTTACAGTGTGCTTGGAAAGCAAGGTGTAGCAATGAGTTCAGTGGGTCAGGATTCTGGGTTTGTGACCTGCCTGAGGGATGAAACCCACGTGTTGACAAGCATGGCCCAGTGTTAACACAGTATTTTAGCTTCCAGGGTTAGGCTGATGTACTTTCTTTCCAGAAGTCTTTGTGTGTGTTTTGTTAAGAAGCATAAAAAACTGTCTAGACATGTGAGGCTATCAATTCATTGCTTAGCATAAATGAGTTAAAACATTTATTTCTAAGAAATAATGAGGGTACACCTCAAGAATCATGGTGAAGTGTAACAAGTAGTCCTTGCTCTTGGTGTATGCAAAACCATAACTGTGAATTCACAGGAGTGATTTTTGTCACTTGTTTCTCTTCTCATTTGTGGTGTCCTAATCCCTGACCTCCACTTAATTTTTTTTATTTAATTTGCCAGTACAAAAAGACCCGGAAACTTAACTAACAGAGGTCATGTGTTTCTCAAGCAGGCAAGAAATTTACAGGGATTAACATGTGTCCAACCTAATTTATGTAGAATCACATGCTTCTTTTACTGAAGCAAATTCTTTAAAAAACAAACAAACAGTAAGAGTTTACAGAGTTCTGGAAAAGTTGCAAACCTAAATGAAAATCCTTTTCCAGTTACATGAATATAAATTGGGCATAGTTTCCCTGAAGATTCTATGTTAGTTTAATGTAGGTATTTTATTGTAGTTAAATGGCTGATAAACCTTTTCTTCTCTTTCCTCAAAATGAGATTAGGTCCCCTGAATCTGTTCTCCTTTACCCACAAGAATAGGTGAATAAGATCCCCCCCCCATAACTTGGCCTCAACCAAGAACAGGATTTGGCATTGCTCTCTGTTTTTTGGTTTTTGTTTTTTTTTTTTCTTTTTTAAGGCTGATTTTAAAACAAATAGTTAAAACGTGGAGCTGAACATTTCTTCTAGAAGTTGCATATTCTAAATGTACTTATAGCATAGTCTGCTCCTCGTATAAAATTACAGACTTCACTTTCATCTTTCTTTTTACAAGAAACCCTTAATGACAAATGCAGGCTGTTTAGTGATACTGATATACTGCAATCTTAGCATGTGAATTAGTCATCATACAATCAGTTCAGGGGGTCAGGCCTAAAGAAACAGTGCAGAGTTGGCAAACTGCTAGTCTGGTGATGTGCTCTCCACTTCAAAGTCATGGTACTTACTCCTCAGAATTCAGATCACAGAAAGAAACAGCTGGTATTGTCGTTTGTGGCAGTAAGGAGTTTTCTTTTTTTTCTTTTTTTTTTTTCTTTTTCTTTTTTTTTGTAGCTAGATAAGGTTTCACTACTTTGTAAAACAACAATTTACTTTAGAGTGACCTAGCTGTAAAACACAATAGGAAGCAGGAATCCACAGAGCACTGCTCTGCTATTATCATGCAAGTAGACATGACCTGCAACAAACTGCACTGGAGAAGACTTAACCTCCTTGCTCCTTGTATGAAAATATTCAGAGTAGTCCACTTGTCAGTAGCAGTGAAGGATTTCATTTTCCGGGGCGACTTTATAAGCAGCTCTCTTCTGTTTGGATATTAGTCTCTTGCATGTTTCCAGTGTGGTAGGTAATTGTGGCAGCACACAGCTACAGACTATCTGTCCTAAGGCTCAATGAAAACACATTAAAACATTCAGCTTTCCACCTAAGCTCCGATGTTGTAAAATTTGAGTTGAAATTTAAATTTTCATGTTTAACTTGTAGATAGCAGCTGACTGAAATGTCATATGTTTTTTTCTTCTAACCCTACACATCTATCACATCGCATTGGTGTTTTTAAAGTCCTTTCACTTAGTAACTTGAGCAGACTATTCCCCCCAAATAATGAGGGGTGGGTAAGGGAATAAAAAAGTTAATCACATGTTTTAAACTGCCTGGCAGATGTATGTCTCAGGGATCTGTTATTGTTCCATTATTGTTATTATTAATAGACTTCACAGTCAAGGCAGGCTTATCAGCCAAATACTTCATTATCAAGTGACCGAGACCCAATAAGTGCTTAACAGCATTCCTTACCAAAAGAGGAAATGACTACAGGCCAGATCCAGCTCCCGTTGGAGCTAATGGATAGAGTCCCACTTCAGTGAAGCATCACTGGGGGCCCCTAGATGCTCACTCCCCTCTGTTTTCTGACATGCTTTTAAATTCCCCAAAATGAACCAAACAGCTTTAGCCTCTCTCATCTCGCAATGTGTTCTGCAACTTCTGGAAAGGAACCTGGACACGAGGAAAAATGCTACAGAACAAAAAGAGCCACAATACAAACCATATGACAATGCCTATTTCTTCATCCTCTTTGTCATGTTGTTTTACTCTTTCCTGGCGTTAACTGTCTTTTTTGGTTATGTACGCTCGAAGAAAGCGATTTCAAAGCAAGATCCTTACCAGGAGTTCATCGAGGATAGGAATCGAAATAAGAAGTGGAACATGACCCGACCAGTGCTGGTGAAATTTGACTTTGAAGAAGAAAGTATTCTTTGAACTCCTTAAACCAAAATACTCTGCAAAACGCACCGGACTGTCTCTGCTGCCAGCATCTCAAGTGGAGATCTACACATTTATCTTGTTCGACTGTTCCCCTCACAATAAATCAAAGCGTTGCTTAAAATAGGTAATGGAAAAAGAAGCTTCTTTCTTTCTCTTTCTTGTAATCCATTTGTTGCTGGAATATGTATTTTTCTAAATTTTGGAGAAATCTTGCAAACTTTAAAACGACAGTGGAAAGCAGACATTTTTTGCTTTCACTTCCAGTTTGATGCAACAAGAATGGGAATTCATCCTGCATGGAGACTCTGAGTTTAAGACAGAGGACTAGTTTGTGTATGCACATACCCACTCTAAGGGAATGCTGTTGCTTCTGAGTTGTTCAGACCTAGGAACTGGAGTGTGCAGTGTCCCTGGAAAGTGCCTCCCTCGAATAGCAGAATGCATTTCGCCTAGACCAGCAGATACTATTTAACATGTAAATATAGAAAAGCTCCTCTTGCATTCCCTCCCCTCAAAAATTAATTTCATATGCTATGGCAAAAGATTGAAAAAAAAACCCATCTGCAAAATGTAATTAAAATGCATCTAGTGGAAAAACAGGTTGTGTATTCAGTGAATTTAGTGTCCTTGCCTTTTCCATGTTTTGTATGTATTTATTTTTCACCATCTTCTAATTGAAGTGTATGTTTTAGTCCTAGAGAATGGTAACTACAGCTGATCACAAACCTAACAGTGGAAGGGCTTCTCTTTCTCTGTAATAAATTTGCTAAAATGTTGCACAAGCTTTGTTCAGAGATCTACTGAATATATTAGCCTGCCATATGATTTATTAATTTTTCTCCTTAAGTATTGAAGAAAATAATAGAGTTCTGACATAGAACATATTGCTATGTTTAATATAAAAGAACAGTGCTTAAGTGTTTTGTGATATCAGACATGTGATATGACACACTGCTTTGTGATAGAACACATTATAGTCTTCTGGCACTTTAATTTGTGTTCCATCTTATCTTATCCAAGGTCTCACGATTAATGGCCTTTACTTGCTGTAGAACTCCTTGGATACATCAAATGTAGCTGCATTACAGAGCTAGTTGCTGCTCAGAAGTCTGTTTGAGCACAGTAATCATTTTCAGGTGATAGGTATGCATACAAAACCAAAGTAGGGCAAATAAATTTCCATGTATGTATTTTATTTTTCTGCTAGTACAGTTATAAGGTTAAGAATATGATTTTTCTGAAGTGTGTAGTATTCATGATCTTGTACTGACTGTTTCAGGGATGTGTAGATTTTTAATTCTGTCAATATTCAGAATAAGTTTTTATATGTATTCAGTCTGGGCTGAAACATCAGATGTTGTTCCTATTTCCTGATGGGATGTGTTAAGTGTTTCTGGTATGTGTGCAAGCAGAGAGGTTGATGCTATGCATAACCTAAACTAAACTACAATTTTCTTCCCACTTACCAGCATGAATGCTTGTAGATGTTGACTTAGTTCATAGTGCTTTGTTTCTGAGGGCTGTGTCGAAGGAAGATAATAAGGTGATATTTTCTCAGTTGTACTTGCTCAGCCTTTGAGGATTTGTTGGTCAGGCAGGGGCCATCTGAGGCAGAGGCCACTCCTTTTGTCTAAATGTGGGGGTGGCATATGTGCAGAACACTGATGAGGAAGTGAATTTTAGCTGCTCAGAAAATGTTCACAGATGTACTTCTGCTTGATTCATCCAACTGCAATTTAAATGGTTTTGACTATAGTAACAAGACCAGAGCTGTAGTTCTCGCACAAATCAGTGTTTCGTCTAGGTTATACGTGTCCTGGCTGCTTTGTCTACAGAGTTTGGGGTGAAAAAATGAAAGCTCAAGTTATCTGTGTTCACATCAGGCTCCTGACTTTGGAGTGCATGAAATGAAAATCACTCTCAGTTGGGTGCCTTGTAAGGGCTTGGAGCAAGTGGAGAGACTTATTCTTTCAAAGGCATAGTTCTGGCTGTTCTGAATGGCTCTGTAAATGTGGACTTGCTCTCCTGTAGACCTTTTACTGTTTTATCTTGTAGTCAGTGCTTTTGATTCTTTACAGTGTATGCTTTGTCATCTTAAAAAATTAAAGATCAGGTTTTTTGAAACTTCATTGAAAGGCATGTCCTTTATTTCTGCAAGCTGTTTCTGCTCTTGTCTTACCAGGCAATTATCAGATCAGCCTAAATCCCTTAAACATTCTTTAGCAATGTGCTGCCATTGCCTAGCGTTTAGGCTTTTTGGAAACATTCACAACTCCATTAACAACAAGACCACAAGTTCTTCAATCTTCATAATGCGTGCCTGGGTCTGTGTGTGTATATGCCAACAACATGAAGCTTTTTCCTATCCAATCTGCTGTAGTAAAAAATTCTTTTTGCAAATGTTAGCCACAGGACAAGCTAGTGGCATTATTAGCCTTTTTTCCTCTGTGTGCCCATTTGTCCCTGCCCAGAAGATCTTATTAGTAACAAATGAGGGGGGACACTTGCATGCTACAGCACCAAAGGCATGTCCTCAGCCATAAGAGTGTTTCTGTACCTTCAATGCAGCCATACTCCTCTGCCCCTCCTGCCATATAAACCACTGAAGTAGCTGGAGGTTGACAAGTTTTAGAGGTGTGGTACAAGACCTATGTGCAGCCTGCTTTGGAGGACAAGCAAGACCCCTATCTGACACACTAGTGTGTGGAGAGAATGAGGGTTAAAAAGTGCATCTCCTCCTCTTGGCAGGAGGAAACAGTGACAAGACACTGCAACTCCTGGTGCCTCCATTGCTTGACGTGTTGTCTGCCTGCACTGGAAACAGAAGGGGGTGAGCATGGACAGGATGGGGATAAATTACATACATACCATGATGTGAAACTGTGGAGGCAGTTAACCCATTGCTTATAATATGAGAACTCTCCACCCCATTTCATGCCCACTGTGTGTGAAACTAGTATCTGTACAGTGCTTCCAGAGCTCACAGAAGCCTCTGATTTGTAACTTTGTCAGTCCCCTTTACAGGCACTTCTGGTTTTTTGCATGTAGAGTGTGAAATGGGAATAGGAGAGCCAAAATAACTCCATTCATGGTGACCCCTGGACTGTGAAGTATGATTTACACCTTTGAGATGCCTGGACTACTCCAGACTAAGCACTGGAGAAGAAAGGAGAATGAGGCCAGTACAAAGTACCATAAAGAGGACTTAGCTCAGGCAAGGGCCTATGGTGCTGTGGGAAATGGAGTTAGAGAGGGTGTGTCAGCAGGGATCAGTTCCACATGCCTTGAATTTTAAAACTTTTAATGTCCCAAGAAGAGAGGGATTCATTTATTGTCTTTGTCTTGTATTTTTCTTTTTCTCTCTCTACTTGCTGGTGTTCTGAATTAATATTACTCATCTGGTGATTCTAGTAAGAAGCTTCTTGTTCCTTCTTTCCTGCTAGTAAGAAACATGCTAAAACCAATTAGATCACAGATCCTGCTTTAGTTCCTGTACTTCTTGGTATTTAATGTGGCCCTCTGTAATGTGTTGCAGCTGATGTGTGTGGGTTGTTTTTTGAGGAGGTGTCCACTTTGAATTTCATTTCAGCATTTTGAGATGCTCTGTGAAAGGCTCCACTGAAATGCAGGCATGTTGCAGTTTCCACTTAGCCTTTGTGAATTAACATTGCAGCTTTCTCAAACTGCTCTGCAAGAAGGTCTATTTCTGATTAAACTCCTGCTGAGAAATATTAGTTTCTTCTCTAGTTTTAAATGTGTATGTATACCCATGCGTGCATGTGCATTTCAGTGTATTAGAGTTTGTCCTTCTCTGAATGCCGCAAGTATGACAAGTGAGCAGGATCAGCTAAAATGGTGGATATTTTGTACTACCCTTGTACTAGTGTAAATTTGGAGTAGGTTGATTTAGCTGTGTAAGTTCTGGTGCTTGCTGGTATGTGAGTTACATCTAGAACTGAATCTTACATAATGGGTCCATTTTGATTACTGAGAGCTCTGATCTCTATAAATGAAGCTTTCTGCTTCCATGAGGAGTCTACAATACATATTGTATGTGACCAAGTTTTCCTGGAGCCTGCAGGCAGCTGTAGACATTGAGCATTATTTTGCTGTAGTTATTCATGCATGGAAAACTTCATGACAGTGACTTCTGTTGCATTCCAGAAAAATTAAGTATGCCTGAATTAAAGCAAGCCTGGCACTGTATATGTCCCTACCTCCTTTTCTCTAGTTAGCATGTCAGATGCTGCTCATCGCTTCATCAGTGGGATACTTGTAGGCGTAGACAGACAGTCTGATATTTAGAAAGAAAATGTTTTCCTCATCAGAGGAACATCTAAAATGACTTTACGAAATTGTTCAAGTATTCTCTGGCCTAGATTCAGAGGAGCACGCTAGTCTACACTTCCATCAGTCAAGTGTACAAGTGCAGTGGAACTTGGAAAGCACATGCTTAAGATGAAACACATGCTGCCATGTTTTCTTGAGCAAGCCTGCTTCCCTAGCTTGGAACCTCATTAAGTGCAGCAATATGTGGTACAAGCTTAAGCAGCTGAAATAGGCTTTTCTTTTTTCTTTTTTTTGGTGTGGAATGTGTAATAGCAAATCCTTTGCTATGTAAGTAAGCTTAGTGAATTAACAGAGCTCATAGTACTTGTAAGTGAATTCTGGGGGCTTGTTTTGAATCAAATGAATGTGGATCCTCCAAAGACTTTTTTTCCTCCATAACAGAATGACACACTTGAAGACATTCCAACTTTTTGGGCCATTCTGAAAAAAAATTGGAAGGCACAGTCAGACCTGATTGACAACTTGTAGTATGCCTGCACACTACCTTCAACTTGTTTTTTAAATTCCCAGCAACAGAGCCTTCTTTTCAGCCTGGGAATGCTATGTGACCCAGCACATGAAACTGCATTAAATATAGATGACCTTTGGCAGTGACCCTCCCCCACCATATATTTGCTTTCATCCCCCAAGAAGGAGAACAACCGAAGGGGTCATAAAATTAACACAAGGCTAAAAGATTCTGACAATTGAGCTAGGTATCTTTGTGTGTATAAGAAGATACTCAGTGTACATTCAATAAGCCAAAAGAAAATTGTACTTTTTTCTGGCTCATTTAGAAGAATTGTGGTCATGTCCGGTATGTTTGCTGGAGTTGCTGTCCTTGCTTTCTGCTGCAGCAAAGCACTCCCTGTCTCATAGTAACAGTTGCATGCTGATTGACATAATTCCTACCTCCTGTGTCTGAAGAGGACTAAAATTGGTTGCAGTGCTTTTGGCACTAGTGCCAAAAGCTTATAGTGATCGCTTTGTCCCTTGCCTTGAGTCACTGAGGTATCTCAATGTGGCAGCAGATTCAAACCTGTGTTTAATACATGTTGTGACTACCTAGGGCCATTATGAGGAGATTGGGTACAGAGGGTTCTATAGACAGATGCACATGTGTGATTTGGAAAGGGCATGATGATAAAGGGTCATGTGCTACTGAAACAGAACCTGGTCTCCTAATGTGCTGAGTATGGTCTCTGTTCCAGCAAAAACTGTAAGTGTTGTGGTCCACAGTGACCTTGATGAAAAAATGAGTTCCACACTGTCATTTTTTAGGGGAAAGTAAAAAATAAATCTATTCAACATAATGGTAATGCCTTAAGGTTTGTTTTTTCCTTTAAGTAAAATATCTGTAAGTAAATATGTATTAGTTTTATTTCCAGCAGAGCATTTTTATTGAAGAAATCTATGAACCTTTGATGCACATTAGAATTATTAGATAAACATATAAATGACTTGGTCATGCTATATCATGTGGTTTTACTTATATAGTCAGAAGTTTTGGCAAAATGTTTTCTATCTCTTCTTTCCTCTGTCTCCCTGGTATTTGCTGATTCATCTAAACTGCTGTGTATTGAAGGACTGAGTTAATTGCAGTGGAGTGGTACTGTCAGAGCCTCACATGGGTTCTCTCATGTTTATTTATCAGTGCTGATCCTGATGGGCTGAAGGAGAGGGAGGGTAATCTGTCCTCAGCAGTGAGTGCTGTTAGCCTGGCAGGGTTCCTGGCTTTCACAGGAGCTCTCTAGAAAATGACAATTCTCATTTTGTGGTCACTTGAAGAAAACTCTCCCGCTGAATTGTGACGTTTGGTTCCAGTCTTGGAACTGTGAGCAAAATGGAATCTGTTTTGCCCCAAATTGTCCTCTTGAGTCACTTCAGTATTGTTTTCTGTTTGTTTGTTTGTTTTCTTTTTCTTTTTTTTTTTTTTTTTTTTTTTTTTGAAAGGCAGGAGAAAAGAGTGTTTTTCTAACTTTCATCTGTATGCTTTGATCCTGCATCCTTGTGTGTGTACAGAGCTTTGGTTTCACTACAAAATCAGGATGTGAAGGATATAAACCAACTTTTTTTCCTAGCCTTGTATTGGTGTCAGCTTGGATGCACAGCTCTGAGGAGGCTGCAAATCATTTAGATTTGGCACAGTGAGGCTATTCATAGCAACCAGCTTTAGGCCCTGAGCAGAGTGGGCTGGTGTGGGGCAAGGCTTTCTGTGGAGCTGGGCAGGCTGCAGCTCTCACCTGCTGGAGATGACCTTTTTTCTCAGTAGCCCTATAGGATAAGCTCACTAAACCTCCAGATTTACACCTCTAGGTGTTGCCTAGACTTGAACATATCCCCTCTGGTATACAGGTAAAGCTTTTTTCATAAATCAACATTGTGATTCTTTTCATTATTTGAATTTAAAATGGTGCTTTAAAAATTATCTTTATCTTGCATCGTGTGACGTGCTTTGAGCTGCTTTGTTATACGCAGATATTCTATATCTATACAGAGAGATGTAAATCAATGACTAATAAAAAAAGCAAATGAGCAACTCTGCATCAAAAGAACCTCAGGGAATACAAGTTGTCCAGCTGCTCATTCTTGAAACTGTTTGACTGCAGTCAACTGCAAAAAATGAAATGGTCCTTGTTTCAGAAGAGACTACTGATTGAAGCACTGATATATTATTTGGAATGTGTTTGGTGTTTTAAAACTTATGAGCAAAAAATATAGTCAGAATGTTGTGCCAGCTCTGAATTACACCATCATGCCATGCAGAAAACAAACTTCCTTTTGCTGAAGGTAATTAGCTGGGGAGAGTGAATGGAAGGCATCACACAGGTACTACCCATGATTTGTGTCTGATGGCACAATTGCATTGGAAGAAAATATAAACATCCCAACACTTCTAATCATATTCTCAGCCACTTTTAAGAGCTATTTAAACAACACATTCCTCTTTCACTTCTGTGTTTATGTCCTGGCATGACTTGTGATTGAAATTGTGTAAATAAACACAGAATAAAGAAATGTTTTGACTAGATAGACCTTTACTTCTTGGTGTGTGACCACTGAATTTCACAGTTCCGTGCTTCTACAGTTCTGGTTAATTCTCTTTTCTCAGATTTGACTTGCTTCGGGTTCTCCCTTGTGTTTGGAATAAAGAAGTCTTGGATAACATTGATTATTTGCATCAGAGCTGATCATGTTGCTGTTATGGCTTCCTTGTACTGAGGTCTCTGTCTGATTTGGGCTTTTTCTACCTGCTTCTCTCTCCATCAATAGTGCATAAGCTGGAATGAAAACTTACTCTACCAATTGTGCCCCCTCTCTGCAGACTGGCTATTGCAGCTCACATTTTACAGGTGTAAGGATTTTTTTCTTACTTTTTTGCACCTTTGTCCATCGGAGCTGCATTGGTTGTGTCACATCTTGGCAGGTGAAGCTCCTGAGACTGCTCTTTCTGTGTGACTTACTTGGGAACCTTGTGCTTTGTGGATGTTTTGTTGCCATGAATATGCATCTCCTTTGTGTGCAGTGACAGTATCTATTTAAGTTGTAGTGCCTACAGTAACCATGAATACCATGTATGTGTTTAAACCTCTGTCCTATCTATTACTTGTGCATTGAGCAGCTCGCAGGCAGGACAGCACTGCTGTGCTGTGCTCTCATTGTTATCTCTTCACCAGTCTAAGTTGGATGAAACTTGGACTGGTCATACTGGTCATCCTGATTAATCAGTTCATCAACTGGACTTGGTTATCAGGTTTTTTTCGTTTTATCCTCACCTGATTACTTGCCAGACTTTGCCTCAGTCACCATGTGGAAATTAAAAGGCAACTGTGCCAAATCCAATTTAATTTTTCTGTGTTTTTTTTTTGTTTGTTTGTTTTGGGTATTTTTTTTTTTTTTTTNTTTGTTTGTTTTTTGTTGTTGTTGCTGGGTTTTTTTGTTTGCTTGTGAGGCTTTTTTTGTATTTTTTTTTCTGAAATACTCTTCAGAGGGGTAAGAAGTAGGATTATGTATGCCAGACAGCATGGGGGTTTCAAATCCATGACATTTGTCGTTTCAGCTACTGGAGTGTGACTGAGGAAGGAATTTGATCTGTGAGTTTTAGTTTTGTGCCTACCAGTTCCGTTGCTGACCATTAGTTTGGCATCAGCATAGACCAAAACTGCCATGCTTTATAAATACCTGTTAGAGTAATTAGACAAAAATAATTTTTTTTAGAGCTATATGTCCATTATTATTTTAGTTGAGATCTCTCTCTTGCACAGATCAACATCTATTGCAAATCAGTCTCCTTTTTCTGAAGTCAACATTACATCATCAATTTACACTAGTTAAGGATTTATCCAGTGTTTCTTATATGCTCTTGTAAAAAATTTCCTTCACTTCAATTAAATTTAATTATTTTGTATATAGTTGAGTACTCTAAACTGTATGTGACCTTTAATGGAATAAAAAGGAAAACATTTGATCTTGTTTTGGGGATTTACTTCCATTTTTCCATAAATTTCTGCAAGAGCAAATAAGATATTTTATTTTCAATTTGTCCCTCCTTCCCTCTGAAGACAGGACACCTGTCAACCAACTGTGAGCTGAATTTCTATAATTTACAGAAAGACTGGTCATAAAGTGCTTAAAGCTCATGGGACTTGGGTACCACCCAGTGCAGAACAGATTAATTTCACGGTGTTTTTCTGCATTTGCACAAATTGAAAATATGGGAATCTGTACTTTGTTTAAACTTCTTGAGTTAAATTTCTTCAATTAGGTTGGACACTCAGCATTTTCCAAAAGTCTCCAAATTCCTCCAAGTTCAGTGCCATTTGGATGCATAAGCCTCTTTCGCTGCCTGTATCCCATTTCTGATGCAAAAGGATTTGTTCCTGTAACCTCTGTACATCGTCAGCTTTCTCCACTAGGACATTACCTTTTTTTTTAGGCAAATTTCAGACCTAATGTTACTACATTACATGTTATTACCGGATGAATTGCTAATCCCAGGGACTTTAAATTTGTGTTCACTCCTACCTCAAATAGTTTTGGTGATTCATGTTGGAATTGGTGTTTAAAGAGACAGAGCTGTGGCTTCAGGAATCTCTCATGGTTGTTTTGGGGAAAGTGTGCTTTGATTAACATTTCTCAGTGACTCAGTGATGTAACAGAAATCAAACATGTTTAAATTTAGGCAAACTTGGCCAGATCTCTTTGGATTTTTTTTCTTTCCTTCCTTCTAGTGAAAACTGATAAAAGAATGTTTGCCCCCTCTACCCTTGTAGAAAGCTGGCTTGAAAACAAAACCTTTTGAATCTGCTGAAAAATGGAAAACCCACAAATGGAAAATTTTGGGCCAGAAAGAATGGCTATAACAATAGTTTAATGACTCAGACCTTCTTAAATCACATCTCCCTCTAGGGTTTAGATGTCCCTGAGTGGGGTTAGGCTTAAAATTGGTGACTTCGCCTGTAGTAAGTTTTGCCATTTATAAAATGTCTCCTTGCAGTTCCCATGATGTTTTTTATATGCAGGAAACTGTTCTGAGTTAAAGCACCTCTACACTACTGGAACTACACAGGTATTAACCTGGTCATCATCTTGATGACTGAACTACGACTTTTGGGCTTTCCAAGAACTTTTGCCACTAAATCACTGTGGTTTCATTGTTGTTGTGGTTTAGTTTTTTTTTGTTTTTTTTTTAATTATTTTTTCCCACTTCAATCATTTAAGATGGGACTTCATCTACTCTGCATTTAGCAATCCAGTTAAAACTGTTCAGGTTAGGCACACTCTATGGTTAATGAAATGAAATAAAAGGCTTCCTGAGAGTATTTACACTCATTTAAATACTTATTTTAAGATTGGTGTATCAGCTTCTGGTGTATTTCTGTCCACTAATCAAGTAGGTTAACATCTATTTACTTCATTTTATCAACTTGATAGAAATTAATTCAACATATGAAAAAGTAAGCAGTAGTATGTAATACTTAGAAGAGGCTATTTTTGCTAAGATTGCTTCACAATCATGATTTCTTTATTACTAAAGTGAATCAATATAGCAATTACTTAGGGAATTAGTTTTTCTCTTCTGAGATGCAGAACAGGGGTTTGCAGGTACTTAGTTCTTGAGGGCTGACAGTGCATCTTTAATATGGGAGGATAGTTTGCTAAATATCTAGTTGCCTAGTTTCATGCCTCTTCATTCCACTCTAATTTGGCAAACTGCAGTTTCCTGAACTTATTACTTGTTTTGTTCAAATAAGACTGAGTTCATGGTGCGATCAAGGCCAAAGCATATGACAATCTGAATTGGCTCTTGCTACCTGCTGACATAAATCACTTGACTAGATCAGCCCTGTGGTGCTTAGACCAAGTAAACACAAGTTGCAACAACCTACATTTTATAAACTCTTCAAAGACTGCTCTGAAATTGGAAATTAATTCTTGTGTTCTTGCTGCCTGTCCTTTTAAAAGTAATTGCAATTACATTGCTCTCCTTGTACTAATGGAGAGTGTAAAGTCACAGTAGTACCTGGCTGGATTTTGTAGACTCCAGACACAGACTACCTGCCTATTCTGCATTTATTCTATAAAGGAGGGCTGATCCACAGCAGCAGAACAGCTTTTTCCAGACACCGTGCCTAACTCACATATGCAACTTTTCCATTCTAGAACTAATTAGTTTTGGTTGAGTAACTCATCAACATTAAGTAACAATAAGAATCATATTTCCAGGAACACTTTCCTTGTTACGGAAAATTGGAATCAACTGTAGAAGTGTGGTTGCTGAATCTAGTTACTTTTCATGGAGTATTTTTTTTTTGACTCAAGAAAGAGCTTCCTGTCACAATACAAAGTGTTTTAAATGCAGCTGATTAGGTGACCAGTTTATAGTTGTAAAACGTTATGCTTCTTTGAATGTAAAGTTTCATTGAATTGTGATTTTAATAGAAAGATTTGCATTTTCTGAAACACTTCCCAATATGAGGGATAGTTCAGCTAACAGAGGAAGATTTAAGAAACCTCTTCGCCAGAGTCTTTTAAGAATAGATTAGATAAGTGTTGGCACTGGGTGGACCTCTGAAAATCTTCCCAGTTTCACACTTGCTGTGAGCCATGTAATCTGTTTAGTCCATTTGTATTACACAGCCTTGCAGCCGGTTTCAGTTACAAGTTTTGTTTACTCTGACTGGGCTTCGATCTTCAATTTAGGGGTAGATTCTGTCACTGAAGAACCATATACAGTGCCCTTCTCTCTGAAAGCCAGCCCAGACGTGGTTTTTCATCATTTGAGTATCTGGCTAGTTTCTATCACCTACTGCTTCTTCTGTACCATTGAGAAATTTCAGTCCTTCTTCTTTCCTACCTGTTTTCTTTTCACTCTCAGTGCCTGAACATGCACACTTTCTGGTGGTTTTCACCTCCCTGACAGCTGCTTACCTTTGTCTCCTCCCTTTCTTAGTTACTGCTGACGTGCTTCCCAGGAGGATGCAAGAATCTACATCTTAAGATCTGAATTTTAGGGTGCTTGATCCCTCTTGGGCAAGTGATTTCTGCATATTCTGCCTTTTTGGTTTCTCTTGAGAATCTTCTGCTGCATTTCTGCTTTGATTTCACACTCTGTCCATTTACAGTCAGGCAAGACTCCAGTAAAATAAATTGATTTCCCTGACACACTGTGGGACATGTTTCTTTTGAATGGTGTCATGTTCTTTGTGACTTGTTTTTTCATTACTCAGAAAAGAAGGGAGAAAGGTGAAGACCTTGGGCTTTTATATTTCTCAGTTGTCTCCTTGCTTTTCATTTTAACTTTTACTCCTTGTCTTTCATCATTATACCACCCAAATATGCTTAGGTCAAAACTAAATGCTTTGCCCCTTCAGAGTTTTATGTTCAGGCTTTGCTGCAGAATCCACAGCTCATCACATTGACCTCATGACAAGGGAAAGCAGATATTGAGAACAAAAGAGCCCAATCACTTTTTTTTTTCCTTCTTGCTTTGACTGTCTAATGTTGTTAGTTTACTTACCAGTAGAATGTATACAAGATGAGAAGCTTATTGACCCATTGAGGCCTGCCCTTATTAACCCGGAAAAAATCTAATCAACCAATCCATCATCACTGTGAACTAACAAGTTCAATTGGTGGCTGCAGCTTCTGGTTTCTTCCACAAACACAGATCCAAGTCTCCTTTGAACTGACCATCATTATTTGCTTTCATTGCTCAGCATGTTCATTTGTTGCTCATCTCAGCTGTTTGATGGGTGGATAAATTTTGTCTGATCTGTGTGCTACAGCCTCTTGTTTAGCTTTCCTTTGAGCCTTTTCCTTTATAGCACCAACTTAACCAAAAGAGCTTAGTGACATAAACTTGCTAGCTTCCTTTAGTGTGTGTGTACTATGGTGTTCACAGTGCCAGAGAAATGGTGTTTATTTCTTGAGATGATTTTGGTATATGCAGATACAAAACTTCACCGCAGAGTTATCCTGAGTTGACCACACTTGTTAATCCACTTTCAGCCTGGCAAGTGAGAGCATTAGGCAGCACACAAGATGAGCACAATGACTTTATAGCAGCCATTGTTTTGGGCTCAGTGGTAATCCAGTCAAATCAGGTTGTAACATTCACATTTGTGATTGAGACAGTTACCTGTGCTGTGCTCAGCCCATCAGCCAGAGTTCCAGGGAAACTGCAGCTGAAAAAAATTCGCTACTTGTTCCTGGTTTCCTCTTGTTTATTCCACAATGCCTTATGCCTTTCTTAATTTACAGAGCCTAAAGGAACTATGTTTACTGGGGGAGTTTTTCACTGACACAATAAACTAGAGAGTGGCAAATCCCATGGTAGACAGCAGAGAGAAGAGTTGTGTAGCTTTAACTTTCTTACAGCTCTGCAAAAATTTCATATGGCTGTTGTTTCAGGAGAACAGTAATGTCTTTTGCCTTAAGCTGAGGATAATGTAATGGTAGACAGTATGTCCTGTTGTTCTGACTGGCTGTACCGTTGCACTGTGGATCACAGTCTGTATTTCAGTTGGAGTTGAGGGAATTTTGTTGGGAACAGGAGAAAACCCACATAATTAAAGAATAAAAGAAACAAGCCAAGAAAGAAACTGCAAATGTAGACCAGCAGTTTTACTGGGCATCATAGGTTTCCAATATTGCCTAAGAACAGTCACATCTTATCTGTACTCACATCTGGGCCAAACCTTTAGTTCATGTGAAAAGGGCATGGCTGCACAATGCCAAAGCAGCTGGGCTAAGAAGATCCAAGTAAGGATCCAACTGCCCCATTTTACTTTTGCTGGTTACTGTGCATTGCATTTCATGTATTCCAGGCAATATGTTTCCTATTTGCATAACTGTTTATATTTTAAACAATCCTATCTCAGAGCAACAATGCGTACTTGCTTTTTAAATATTTGTTTTGATATGTTTCCCAATTTCTGGTCCTGGCACATCAAACTCAATAGAATACACTCTGGTCTTGGGAAGATGAAATCAGCCAGTGATGTAATCTTTGTAACTGATGTCTCTCTTTGCTTCATGGCTTGACTGAATTTGCTTCTTTTATTTTATCTCTCACAAATTCAACAATAGAGGACAGATAATAAAAATCTGGGATTTTAGACCCTCCCTGTGTTTTACATTTGTGAGAAAATCATGTAACCGACTTACTAGGGTATAAGTCAGTAAGAAACAGAGGTAAGAGAAACAACCACTAGACTCAATGTCAGTCAGCAGAGATCGCTCTATCTATCCTTAATGTGGAAAGGAATCTTTGCTTTAAAGAGCTGTTTTGAGAACATTCTATTTTAACTTCATCGCAAATATTAGCCATACACTGTTAGCAGGAACACCACTTATCCTGGCATAAGGGTGCTCCAGGTGCTGAAAAAATTGGCTGGTATCCAGGATATAGTAAGATGAGCAAGCTGTTCTCACTGCTGAATTACTGTTTTGAATTTGGTGTGTCACACACACACACCTTACTATATGGTTTACATTAAAGTTTTGGTGCTGGCAGGTCAGGTCCTGTGGGTGGTTATTCCCTATTATTGCCATTTTTACAGCTGATATTTGCAAACTTTTTGGTGAGCCCTGGCAGAAAAGTTGAGGGCGTATAGAAAGTCCTGTCCAAAGCAAAACCTTGAAGAAACTCAAAAGATGTACTATTGCTGTTGGTGCTAATTTATACCTATTTAAACAAAATATATTTGGTCTCCTGAGCTTTCAACTCTTTTCTTTAAGTACAAAAGCCCAGGGTTGGCAAGTTTGGAATGGCCAGCCCTCTTTGTGGTAATCAAAAGATACAGGAAATTGCAGATTGACAATGATGAAAAAATGTGTCAATGCATCCATAAACCAAAATATTTCTCTTCTGATGGTGCAAAAGGTGAATTCATGATTATTTTTCTAATTAAAACTTTTAGGTTGCCTGTTTTAGATAAATTCATTTAGGAAGCTCATTTTCACTTATTTTCAATTCCCTCCCACTGCTGGCATGCTGTAACATAGTGCTCTCAATATCGGTAAGGGACCATTCTAAGACAGCAAGATCTTGCTGACTACTGAACCATTTATTTATGTAAGATTAACTCTGCCATTGGAAACATGGACTTACTCTTTTGCTGGTTTCAGAAAACAGGCCCAGATCAAGAGAGTGAAGGCAATAAAACATTTTTATACTATAAATGCATTATTCCCTTTGAAATGCCACCTCATTCAATTTTATTTGGTATTTTTATGCCTATACACACATATGAAAAGCAGAACAAACTTTTTTTTTCCTGCAAGGAGCAAATAGCACCATCTTAGCAACACAAAAGTTTTGTGATCTTTTAAGTGATGTTTTGGCCTAGGATTTTATGAGAAATGATGGAAAATAGCTAAAAATATATAAAAAACCCCAAATCAACCAGCAAACAAATAACCCTCAGAAATACAGCTCTTCTAATTAGCTGGAAGTCAAAAGAACAGATGTCAAAGAGAATTATTTTATTTTCCTTTGTTGTTTTCCTTAAAAAAACCCCAATGTCTGATGTATTCTCTTCAAAATCTTAAATGAAACAAAAGTAATATTGAGGCCAAAAGGCAAGTAAATCTCTTTGCTTAAATGTCTTAAGTTAGTGGAAAATATGGGTCACAGTGAAGGAAAACCTGAATTTTAAGAGACTTTATTAAGAATGGGAGAGCAGTAGTTGAGTGCCATGAGAGTGGAGGGACTATACAGTGGTGTCTGAACAGACACTGTTTGAATAGATGTTCTTGTCATGTGCTTGCATTATGGTTTTTTTGCTAGAAGCTCATCTATGAAAAATGCAAGCCAGTTGCTCTGACCCCAGTAATGATTAAGGTAAACACTTTCAAAGTCATAGGTGAATGGCCACATGTGGCTTCTGTTGACTTAAGTGGAACCTCTGCTTGAGCTTCTGTGTTCAGTATTTGATTTGTTTTGTTTGTGGGAGTACAGAATCTTGCCTGTTCTGCCTCATCTTGGTCTGGAGACCACAAAAAATTTACATTTTTAAAGAAGCAGCCTGGGAAAAAGCCACAGAAACGTTGTATTCCGAAGTTGCAACAATATTCAAAGACAAGTACAGAGATGATATGACAGAAGGAAATGAAAGCAGAAAAAGGAATGTGGTCTGGAGACCAAATATGTTCTATAAATTTAGCCCACAATGGAAATTTTAAGTTCAAACAATCACACCAATCTCATCATCCGTAAAGCTTGGTTAAACCTTTTGTTATAATTCCAGTGGAGTTTGTATCAAATGGTTAAATTTAGTCCTGGCTGCATTTTTTTTTTTTGTAATGAAACAGGAAAAATATCTAGAAAATAAATTTCAGATTTATAGTTATATTTGACATTGACAAGAACATCCTCTGTGGATTCACTGATCCTTGTGGAAATGTGTGGAGTCTGAGTTCTCATTAAATGGGACCCACAACAGCCCACATTGTCTCCCCCTCTATTCCCCTTTTGTTGTTGCCGGCTTTGAAAACAAATGCCTGTGCTATGGGGTCAAAAAATCTTTTGAGTAGACCATATACCACAGGTGTAACTCAAGAGTGACTTTAGTGTGCTTCCCAACCCTTCTCCATCTGCTCCTGGCACCTGATTTATTACAACACACAGGTCAAACTTGTCTCTGGTGCCTGACTGGTCATAAACTCCTTTTAGTACAAGGAAGAGAGGAAAGTATTAGCATGCTATAAATCATAAAATGAAAGAAGACTAAGAGTAACAATATCACAGATTTTAGTCTGGCCTTGAAAATCCATGTTGGGCAGTAGAATTACAAGCATTTTGGCTAGAGAAATCTGAGGCCACCTTGGATCCTGAGGTTTCCTGAACCTTGGTTAGCTTCATTTGAGTGTGGGATGCACACTCCACTGGCTGTTTTCAGAAGGGAACAGAGGAAAGAGAGGAGTAATTGGAAATTACATTTCCTCTTCCGACGAGACCAACTGCTGTTGCAGAGTGTTTAGATAGCAAGGCTGCCTTTTTCACAAATGGCTTTCAAGCTTCTAGTGACCCAAGCTGTCAACACTTCTCAGGGAGTTTAAGATGGGATTTTCTAAAGAACCCTGCATAGGCCCACCTCTGTTTCCCTGAAGATTGGTGGTGATACTTCTATTGATTTTTATTGTAAGTGCTTCTTCTGAGCTAGAAAATCTTAGTGCCTTTGTGGGTTTAGTGGACAAAATAGAGGTGTAAAATGCTGGCATTTAATCTCATGTTTCCTTTTGCTTTGGTGCTTTGGTGAGCTGTTTATTTTCAACCTTTTCCCCCTCACTGAAGTAGTAACTGGGACTTTTTTTTCCTCAAGGTGTCATGACACAAGCTGAATAAATATAGCTGCAGAGAGCTTTATCCTGAGCCTGTATTTTCACAGTGTAGAAGAAAACTGCAGGCTTAGGATCAGATCCAAAGTGGAGAGAAGTCAATGAGAACATTTCTGTTGTTTTCACTTAAATTTGGATTGGGATGATTCTTGTAAAAAGCAAAAAGCTTCCTGTGCAGAAATTCCATCAAAATAGGGTTCAGCTTTTCTTAGTATCAAACTTGCCTTTAGTGTAGTAAAATCAGAAAGTTATAGGGATTCTGAATCATGGAAAGGGGTCAAATCCAGCAGTTAATTAATTTTTCACTGCATCCTCATTCCCACTAAAGCCTGCAAGAGTAGTACTACTGTTTAAAGTGAAGTTTGAAGACCTACGGGTGGATAACTGAATCAAGATGATGATATTTACCAATACTGTGAGATGTGAGTGGATGCTATTAATTTTCTTGTTGGGCTGGATGGTTACATCGTGCTCAAATAGCTGAACTGACTGGCTGCACTCTTTTAAAAACAAACAAAACCAACCCAAAACACACGTTCTGGTATGTGGCTGAAAAAGGATTTGATACTGTTTTTATACTTTTCTCTCTAAAAGCATTCAGTAGGATTTTCAAAGTGATACTTTGTATGATGATAATTTATAGAGATGGGAAGCATTGCTCTTCAAGGGTGAAAAATGAGCTTGCAGATATCATACTGTGGTTCTGTGTGCACTGAGGCTCTGCCCTGGGAGACAGAAGAGTAACTGCTCCTTCTGGCACTCTGTTAGCCTTACCACAGCTTGGAAACGTTTGTTCCAAAGCCTGGCTGTACTTGTGCAGCTCCTTTGAGAGTTTTTTTTTCTTCTATCAGTATTGGTGCTAAAACAGGAAACAGTGAGTTTTATCTCAGTGGCCTGTAGAAGTGTTGGGTCTGCAGTATTAACAGAAAAGGGAAAAAAATTCACAAACCCCTGTATTTGTAATAAACAGTTCGGAGCCTTCCGGCTTTTATAGATTAAATCCTTTTCCAAACCAGCAGTAGGATTTTTAGGTGCTTCACTTGTCTGTCAAGGCCTGTAGAGAATTTTTTTCCTTAAAGGAACTGTTTCTGCTGAATGGTACAACTGTGTCTTCAGAGAGAGAATATGAAAGTCAGGGCCCCACCTGCATCAGTGAGTTGCAGTGGTATGATATGGTGGTTTTAACTCTTGGAATGGAGTTGTAAAGGCTGTTCACTTGTAAGTCTGGGTGGTTTCTGGATTTTCTTGGTGTCTTAGACATGGAACCAAACTTGCTGTAGTTATAGTCACTAAGCAAAACACCACCACCGCCACTAAACCCCAGTCTTGCAACGGTCCACTGTGTTCTTTTTCCTTAGTTATGAGGTGAGGTAGAACAGATTCATTTTGTTTCATAGCTGAAATTTAGGCATTGGTTTTCCTGGTAAGAGATAACTTGTGAAGGTACCATAATTGAATTTGTTTTAGGTTAGGGTTCTCATCTAACCAAATTTAACATCTAACACCCTTTTAAACTGCAACAACATAGTTTCAAATGTTTATATAGGTTTTAACACAGATTTAATTTCAATCAATATACCAGATCCCACTAGAAATGTGTTTTGGAGATTCTGTTAAAGTTTTCTGAGGAGGTATCCCCATGGTCAATTTGCTACTTACTGGAAATTATAAGTAGTTGGATCTCAAAAAAGTGAGGTGGGTACTGAAGGATCATGTGGAAGGACAAGTGACATATATGAACTAATCAGGTTTTTCAGTTCAGATGATGGCAAAATCTATTTCACAGAAAATAGACATTTAGACAATGTGATTTTATTTTTGTCAAACCCAGGTATTATTTTGAGTGTTCAGGAATATGTATCATAGAAAATAATACAAAACACCCAAACCACCCAGAATATTTTGATTAGTTCACTCTTCTGTCTCTTTTGTTATACCTAAAATTTCTGTGTGCACTTCCATTGCCTACGAGGAATTAGCTCCTCTCAGGATGGAAAACAAAAACTTTCAGAGGCATGGAGATGCTACATAGTTTATGTTCGGTTAGTTCTGTAAGAGGTATGCTAAGGCATCTTAACTTTATAGACCATGTATTGGTGACATAGAATCAGGAGTTCAGATAAACTAGTGTGGACTTAACAGTGGGAAAAGTGGAAAAAAGACTGCAGGGGGAAAGAGAAAGCTGTGTTCTGACTAATCAGTTCATCAGCTGCTGCACTTTTGTGGTGTGCCATACAACCACACTTTTCCCAGGCATAGAGATTCTCACATGACATGAGATATGCCCAGGGTAATAAATCCTAGCAGTCACATTATACCACAAGAGATAAATGCAGGTTTTATTCGTCTTGATGTAGTCTGTAGTTTACAGTTGTTCTGTGTCTTTTACTGCAGAGCTTCTCACTTCAACCTTTCCCAGCCCGGTCTCCCAGTTGACTGATTGGTACAGATTTAAAGTAGTAATGAATATCTTCTTAGGTAAATGGTGATGTCTATTCAGGCTGCCAGAGGAGTTGCACATGTGCACCCACAGAATAAATGGGCTAGCATATGGATTCTCTTGGCTATAAAGGAATATTGAATGTCTCCTTGTCCTATTCCCTCTCATCTCATTTGGACACACAAGCTCACTAATTTTTTTTCCTTGCCTCTTAAGGGAAGCAGTTCACTGCCTGGGTCAGGCCATGAACAATATCTGTGGAAGCTGTAGCCTTTCGCTCACACCAAGGGGAACTTGAAACAAGTCTACAGATACTCTATAACTGTACAATCACAGGTTGTTTCCTCAAAAACACTTCTGTGAAGTTTCCCAGTAAACCCCTGTTGGAGTGACAAGGACATGAGGTCTCAGTTGTTCTGCTTTTTGGAAGAATTATGGGATGCATCTAATCTCAGGTTGAGGTGCAGTGAGTTATTTCTCTTTGCTGTGAAGTAGTACCACATGAGGTGATTTACTGCAGGAGCTGTGAGCAGTCCCATTAGTTTTTTAAATGGCTGTCCTGACTCCTTGTGGCCACTAAAGACACTTGTTATACATAAACTAATTTTTCAGAGGACAGTGGTCTTTTTTCTGTTCAGCAATATTGTATGTTGAATACAATGTTTGTTGTGTTTAGTTAAAACAAGTCACTGCTTATTTTTCCATTTACCTATCTAGAGAGCTCTGTGAGTTAGGAGGTGACTCGTGGATCTTTATTAATGCTGAATTTTTGTTCACCATAAAAGCATTCAGTGTTAACTAGAAAATGCTGTAAGTGTTCTTTGGTGTTCACCTTACCTGTCCTATATGGACATTACACCTTACACAGCTATGGTGGCAGCAGGCATAGCAGAATGAAGATGAAGAGAGTCTGAGATATTTTTGCCTGGAAAGCTCTGTGATACAAGGATGTAGTGAAAAACAAGTTTTCCATTCTTGAGTTTTCGTTTTGTGTTAGTTTTAATTTGTTGGTTGTTGGATTGTTTAGCAGGACTGAAATTTGACAGGAGGGAAATACTCCTTTCTCTATGTAATGCCGATGGTTGCTTTTCCTTCCTTTACTGAACTAGTTTGTAGTGTAGGTGGGTTGCTTGGTTTTCTTTTGGGTTCTTGCCTGTATAAGAATAGACTACAAATATCCGGACAGATACAGTTACCCAGAAGCAGCAACAGGCTGAAGATGTTAATGTAGCCATAGAAAGACGATGTCTGAGTACTTCCAACATCTCAAAGTTGCCTGCACTTTGGATGTGCTTTAGAGATCTTTTGTGAGGAGCTGGGAGCAAAAGAAAATAAAGGTCCTCTTGACCAGGTTTATTATTTTAAATCTTAGATTTAGCAATGTAGGGAGGTCAGCCCAGTTTTGTTTCTAGAGTAATGTGGGTGTGTTTCTCTTGACTATTGTAACGAGTTCTGGATAAAAGAAATAACACTTAAAGGCTGCCGATGGTGATAAGGGACTTGTGCCCGTACAACAGAATTTGCTGTTACCTTACCTTCTGCGGATGCATTTACATAAAATAACAGTCTTTTAATACACATTCACTTATGACTTTCTCCTCCTTCCTCAGGGAGGTTGAATATAGCAATATCGAATTCAGCGTTTACATTTTCCTCTTTCTTTGACTGTTATGGGTCAGATTGATAAAATAAATAGCATCCTCAGAGCCATTATTTTTATGCATGTATTCTGAATGTGAAAATTTAATTGCCACAAGCAAATATTTTCTAGCCCTTCTCTACTGGATTCTGATGAGGTCCTACCTCATAGGTCGAAAAATATGAACAATTTTAATGAACACAGTGCAGTAGAAATTATTCCATCAGCAATTAGTACTCTAAGTTTGCAACTCAAAATTCAGCTGTTACTAGAATCCAAACAATGTCTTGTGATAAGGTGATAAGGTAAAAGAAGGTTCCCTCCAAAATGATTTGTTGTTGTGGTGGATCTTCTAAGGTACAGTCTGACACTTGACTCTTGGAGTGTTAAGAAAGGCTGGCAGTCAACAATGATGGAATTTCAAAGGAACTTCACCCTAGCTGTCCAAGAACTAACACCTGGGACTTGGACACAGTGTTTAGTCACTGAGAAAGTACTGTGTTACTGGGTAGCAATATTGCAGTAGTCTGGAGGTTTATGTATCTCTAGGTGTATAGGTGACCTCTAAGAAATTAAAGATGATGTATGGGCCAGATTCCAGCCTGTGGAAATCCTTCTTAGGATAGTTGCTCTACAGTGAGATAGCAAGTGACTGTTTATGAATCTCTCAGGAAGAAAGGTGGTATTTGTATTCTGTCCTGAAGAGAGGAGGTAAGTGGAGTGTCAGAGCTTCCCCCTCTGCTGCCAGCACTGCTTATGCTGCCACTAACTCTCAAGGAGTAATGCACAAATGAAATGTGACAAAAGAAAACCATATGTGGCAACTCCATATGAACACATCAAACTATATTCATATTCTGACTAAAGGGAAGGGGGAAAAGCTACTTTTTGTATCTACTAGTTGGTTGAGAGGAACTTAAATAACAATGGCTAAACAGGATTGCTGGGAATAGCATAGGTAGGAGATCTATTATAAATACCTATGGAAACAGAAATTATTCCTTTATTCTCATCTCTGTAGTGTCCTGGTAGGAAAAGTTTTGGAAACTACAATTTGATTACTGACTGCACAGTTCAGTTAAGCCTGCTAAAGGACTTAAGAAAGAAAGTGTAGTACATAATTACTTAATCTCCTCAGTATGTCTTGAGTATTTCCATCATCTCTTTAGAATCATATTAAAGCTTCACCTAATGAGAGGTTTGTCCTTCTCTTTTTCTGGCTGCTGTGCTGCCAGCTGGCAGATCCCATCAGCATAGATTTGCTATAGCATTTCCTATTGCAGGTGCTGGAGTGCAACATGCAGTCCCAAGTGCAGTCTTAAAACTCTGCTGAGCAAAGCCATGGGATGCATAATTCACTTTTGGGTTACTCAGCACCACTACAGCTGGCTGTGATCTTACAGAAAATTTCAGGACTGACACTTGGTTTGTTCAGCAAGGGGAACACCACCAAATGGTCTCTGTAGCAGTATTGGTCCTATTGGGATAGAGTACAGGAGGCTGATGAGATCTCAAGGCCTTCATTTTGCCATCTAAAGAAAGAATGTAATTGTCAGAAGATGAAAGGCTGGCAAAACATGCAAATTTAACACTAAACCTTTCACTTTCCCTATGAAGATCTAATGTCACAACAACTTAGTTTCAATGGCTTTCTGGAGAGAACTCAAAGCTGCTTAAAAATAAAGTGTACAAGAAGTTTCTTCTTGCTAACTGGACTTAAAAAAAAAAAAAAAATTAATTTGTGAAGCTTTTTCATTCATATTGGCCAGTCTGGCCAAGACAGAAACTACCTTCTTCCATCTGAGAGGAAAAAGTCAGGAATCATGGAAAGGTAGAGGGGAGCACCCAGGATGTGCAGCAGCACTGCCAAAGAAGAATTAAACTAAGCGTGAGTTTGTCTGTAATGTGTAAATGTACCCTTGGGTTGCCTGTGTTTGTCCATTCTTTGGGTTTGAAAGTGTTTTAACCGAGGAGTTTCAGGCAGCACCAACAGAAATGGCTGCCAGAGGGACAGAGCTGCTCTTCCCTCTGGCCTGTGTCTCTTGTTGCCATCCCTCCACTCTCCCTCCCCTGGCACAGGCCCTCAGGCACCTGCATGGTGAGCAGGACTGGGGAAGCAGTCTGGTGAAAAATGTGGCAGAGTTGCGTGTCCAGCTTCCTCAGCTTGAGTTTCTCAGGAGCTGTGGGAGCCGTGTTTGTGCCTGGTAGTGAGTAGGTAGACTAGCGTGACACACACAAATTTTAAGAAATCTGCCTAGCTCATTATAGGGTGTGTGAAGATGGCAAAGAACAAAGGAAATATGTTAAACCCTGCTCTGAAGAGTGGGAAGCAGAGTGGCAAATGGGATAAGCAATTGGCAGAGGCGTCTGAAGAAGGGTTTAAAAACAAGGAAGTTTGGGAGAGGAAAAAGGAGGGGTGCATACTTAGGGAAGAAGAAGGGATTGTTCTTGCTGGGGCAGGCTTTGATGAAAGGAGGGGAGGCTGGCCTCCTTCTTGTGGAAGGGGAAGGTGTGTGCCCTAAATACCTAACAGAACTCTAACCAAACCCTAGGATGTTCTCCACAGTGAGACTGTCAATGTAGGATTGTATAATACTTTTAGACAAAAATGTTTTAAAACCTTTGTGCTTCCCAAGAGACAGAATAACAGAAACACTTGTTCAGGGTGGGTTTCTCTAGCTTTTTGCAAAAGAGAATTATGAAGCAAAAAGCAGGCAAGGATTAAAATCTGGGAAATGAATGGCTTCATACTTTGCTGTGGGTTGAAGGTTTTATGACTGAGCCTAGTGTCTCAAAACAGCAAGAAAACAAAGGCTTATTCCTGTGACAGACTGACAGGCACTACCTCTGCCCAGGAATTGCAGGGGCTGAAGAGTACGTGATAGTTGCAGCCTGCTCTGGTATGAGTGTTCCTGTTGAGAGTGACCCAGGAAACAACAGGAGGGGAAACTCAGCCTGCATTCATGATGTAAGGGAACATCCAGTCCATAACCTATGGAAGGAAAATGGTGGATGTTAAAGGGAGGCAGGCAATCTCCAGGCAGGCTGCCCTGCAGAACCTACCATAGAGGAGTGCTGCTTGTGTGAACAACTGTGCCCATGCTGTTGGTTTAACTTGTGTGCACGTGCTCAGGGTTTGAAATCTTGCATGGCAGTGGGCATGTGAGGAATTTGCGTGGACAGACAATGGAATGACATGAGTATGTCCAAGATTATGATGAAAATGGGATGTTTGGACTAAAAAAGCAGCCCATGTTTCCTTAGTTATCTGCAGAGATGTCACCTGCTATTTAGTTGGTTTGCAGTGGCTGGAGCCCAGGTAGCTATGGAAAAAAAAGACCTCGATTCAAGCTGCCTGCAGTGTTAAATGTTTTGGGCTGCCAAGGGGAGACTGGTGTGATCTCAGACCTTGATTCCTAATTCAGAGCCTTGGCTTAACTTTAAAGCTGTCTTCCTTGTGTGGAAAGAGCCATTTCCCTACCCTTCTTCACAGTTGCTGCTGTGAATTGAAACGTGTCTATCTCAAAAGGTGAATATATTTCTTCCTATAAATTAAACATGAAAAAACTCAAGGGGGAAATGTTGTTTTAAAAAGACTAGAGTTATTAAATGCTTAAGACCACCTTGCAGCATGTACAGTTTTCAGGGTGATGGTGCAGGACGATCAGGAGTCACCCTCAGCTGAGGTTCTGAGGGGCTGGCAGGGTTGGGGGTTATGCTGTACCTACATTGCAGCCACCCTGATCCTTCAGGCAGCAACTTACGACGATCTCCTTGTCCAATTTTGTTCTGTCACTCCTTTCTTTATACTGCAGCTCCTCCTGCCCTTCTTGATGTTTCTGTTTATGCAATTAAGTCTCTTTTAAGGCTGTGCTGTAAGAAAATGTCTTCAAAGCCAGTAAAAGTTTGCATCAGATGTTTCATGTGAACGCAGGAATTACCATGCCTTGTTTCACATCACAAACTGAGACAAATAAGACAATCCCTCCCCTTTGCTGGCAGGCCACTGTTCCTTCTCCATAGTAGAGGGAGGGATGGAGGAGCTCTCTGACACCAGTGCTCTACAAATTGGCAGTGTTTTTGCCTCATGCCTCTCACTGTGCTGAGGCTGTGCCAGGCCCTTGGTGCTGCTGGTAGGCTGGGGCTGTGCCGATTGTGTGGAGTCCCTGCAGGGGACCCCCACCCCAGCTGCTGGGTGCCTGTGTTTGACATCTGTACGAGACAGCACTTGAAGCAGGGGGAAAGCTGCTGTCTCCAGCAGCAATGAGGCTCCTGCTTTTCCCAGGCTGGAGGACTTTTGCAAAAGCTATTTCCAGGTTTTGAAAGTGTGCCAGTCTGTAAATGCAGCTAGAAGATTGGGGGAGTGGGCTGATCTTATTCTCTGAGTGTCTGCTTTCCCCATGTTGAAGGAAATAAATGGGGTTGTTTCCTTGGTCTGACACTAATGCTTCCAAGTGCTTTTGTTGCTGACAAGTTCTCAGTAGTGACAGAGAGAGGGAAAACAGTGGTGGGGAGGGTGACAAATGCCCATTTCTCTTGGATACAGAACATGAAATCTTTGTTTGTGGAAAAATACATATTTTGAAAACAAAACCTTGCTGTGCTTTGGAACAAGTTGCATGCAAGACTTAGTTCCTGTTTGCTTGTTGTCTTGTGCAGTATTGTAAGAAACTGATTTGTTTATTTGACCATACGAACTTTCTATTGAAGATTTTTGTTTTCTGCCTTGACACGTAAAGAAATATTTGATTGCAAAGACTTAGTCAGGGAGAGCCAATTGAAAATGTGTAAGAGACTGAAATGGTGTTTTATAGATGTGTTGGATCCTGTAGAGAGTGCAGGGGAAAGTATAGAGTAGATGGGGGCATAAACAGACATGTCCATTAAGCTTAACACAAGCGGTGAATCATTAAGGTCATGGAATTAGTTATAAATAGAAGTGGCAGCAGAAGGTTATTTCTGTGAGGGACTTCAAAGTGAAGACAGGAAGCTTGAATGTGATGTTGAGCAAGTCAGTCAAGGAAGAGTGACAGAAATGGAGGACAGTGTCCTGCAGCCAAGAGATTGGAGCTGTATTTTTAACAACAGGAAGAAAACCTGTGATGCTGGATTATAAATTAAGGGTTAGCTTGTTGAAACCAAATAATTAAAATCTGTTTGTTTTTTCTTGATTGAACAAGCAATTCAATTCACTTGTCAGGATTAAATTTGTAACTAATTTAACTTTCTATAGAGCTGATATACTTAGAGTTTTGTAAATTGATGGAAGTTTAAAAAATCTTATTTTTGCTGGTCTTTTCTATGACTCCAGTCCCACCCTCCACTCACAATTAATTAATTTTGGGAGGTTTTGTCTCTCTCACAAGTTATGAAAAAAAATTGTGTCATTAATAATGACCTACCTGGTAAAATGATCCACCCTCATCTTCTGAGGGTGTAGGAAATTCTAAGAAATACGCCTTGAAATGAAGTCTGGAAAGCAGTAAAGAAACATAATTACGGAATAAATATTTCATAATTATTAAATGTGGTGATGTAACAGTAAGGTCCTAGTTTAAGTTCCTCTTACATATATTGTAAAAATGCATTAAGAATACCTTGATAATCCCAGCGATAATAAAATGTGAGGGGAGAAGACACCATCAAACAGCACCATCTACTGTTCCCACTTGGACTGTGAAGACCACAGTAAGGATGTTTGTTCCAAAAGAATATTCTCACAAAGTGGTGTTTTATATGCTCCTAAAAATTTATGAAAAATCTCTTAGCAGTCCTACTGACTTGTGTAGAAATGTGAGCATGTTCAGCTTTTGATTTTGATAGTTTTGATAAAACTCTGCTTCAATAAAGCCTGAAAAGTTTTGATTATACCTGCCTGTGTGTGACATTCAGAAATTTAGTCATGGGTAAAATCAGTATTTTCATCCAGATAAATACATTTGGGTTAATATAGACTTATTTGCGTATTTTTTTAAGCCAGTCTAAATTAATACTTGCTTTAGTACATGAAGTGTTATGTGCAATAAAAATATGCATAAATACATACAATAATTAATACATACAATAAAACTGGCTTACGGTCATCTTGTGGCAGTTTGCATAGTCTGAAACAAATAGTCTGCACTGATGTTTATTGCTTATAATTTTGGTAATATCCAGCATCAGTTAACAGCTGTAAATGCATCCAAGTAAAGTGGAAGTGATTAATAAGATTTCTGAGGGGGAAGGGATTCCTTCAGCCCCCAATAATGGCAGCTTGTGCATCCCTAGAGGGTGCATAAATAAAAATGGCATATTAAGTACCACAGAGAATAGAAAATTGGCCACAAGAGCAGAGAATTACAAGAAAATAGTTGCGTGAACTCCAGTGTTACTCCTGCTTGCAGTGAGTGAGTAGAGGCTAAAGACATGAAACAACAGCAACATAGAAATAAGGTTCCCAGCACTGCCAACTTTGAAAAAAAAATTACTCATATCCTGACCACCTTTCTTGGGTAAGGGATGACAGCTAACTTCAGAGGGAGTAGTGTGTAGGAGTGTGTGCAGGATTAGGGCCAGTGTATGCCCGTGTGTCCTGCATGTGTGCTGCACTTGGCTCAGAAATGGGCTGGAGCCGAGAGCCAAGTCTGGATTTGAGATGGGACTTTTTGCAAACACAGGGGTGTTTGGCAGAGGAGTGTTAAGGCAGGTCTGGAGGCAATGTGTAAACAGGCACTTAAGCAGTTCAGCCATGTGTGCACAATTCCTGGATCAGAAGCTGTGCTGCCACGGCTATTACAGGGCTTACACTGTAGAGATGGGAGCTGCTGAAGGGCAAGGTGTTGCCACTGGCACTGCATCCTGCTTATGTCAGAAGAAAAGTGTGGAAGCTGCTTGCGGCAAAGGCAAGCTTGTTTGTATCTGTCTGCAAAAGACTAGGTACACATCCCCTCAGTCTGGCTTACTAGAGAGGAGGATATTTGCTGGGAAGTGCAAAACTGGGTCAAAATTCTTCCAGATTGGTTAGATGATGGGATCTCATTTTGGTTCAGTTTCTTTTCAAATACCACATTTATTCTAGATACTTATTTTGTGGATGAGATGATAGATTATCTTGTTTTTGAAGACTGCACAAATACATTTAATAGCTTTAAGATGTATTTACCACTACAGTGCAATGCTTTTCAGAGCAGACACATAACTTCAGGAAAATTCTACAGTATATAATATTGCTTTAATGAAACTAGACTGTCTTTTAATAAGGCCATATGGTATGTTCAGACAGCTCGGTTATCATCATTATTGTATTACAATGTTCTGGGCTCTCCTATGGCTTAATGATGGATGTAACATTTTCAGAAGCATTGAACTGACAGAGGATGAAGGAAAGTGATAATTTGTGCCTTTTCCATCTGCAGCTTGTTGCTGTGGTTATTATCATCACAATTTGTTTCTAAATGAACACCTCTGATTAGGGAGATTCATTGATGATGATTACTATTACCTGTTTTCAATACTGCTATTGTGAAATTCAAAGCAGAGAGGATAGCTTAAAGAAAAGCCTTGGTGGCTTTATCATTCTTATCATAATTGTGGAAAAGAATTAATGTATGAGAGTAGAAACAAGTATCAAATTTCTGATTTAGTAGTGAAAAAGTACTTAAAAATACATTTCCTCCAGCATATATGGATTAGATTCATTGAAGTGTTTTAATTTTTTTTTTAATCAAACATGTGGGAGAAAATAGAAATGCTTTAATTAATTAAAATTTAAACTCCTATTAATCTAGCTGGACAGGATGTGAAGTTTTGATTCTTTTGTATCAAATGCAATATGTTGCTTGATCCTAAAAACTGTTTTGCTTAGACTGAGGATTCAGAGCACTCATTTCAGTGTAAAGATGGAACAGTTAGCAGTTTAGATTATCTTCTTTTATTTTTCTGAAAATCTGGTGTTTGCACTATTCTAATTATGAGCTCTGACATAAGATCAGAATCTCTGTTTCTTTTCAAGAGGGATGAGTAGCTTGATTAAGAGGACTTTGTCTCTATGAACAATCTGGCCCTGAAACTTGAGGTTCACACATTTCCAGTAATGTGCTGCAAGGATAATTATGGAATCTCTTAAGTGTGTGTGAGGAGGAGGGGGGACAGCACTAAACAAGTACTTAGCATGTACTTTTAAGAGCAGGTGGCTTAATCTTCCACTAAATAAGAGCAATAATTTCAGCATATTCTGGTGATTACAGATAATAGTTATTCAGGTAATATTAGCTTTTTCAGGTGTGGCATCTTGTTCTAGATGTTGTAACCTGTCGTTTACTCCTTCAGTGTGTTCAGGTTTACTTAGTAATTGCTTTGCTGAAAAACAGATTATATATTATTTAGCTGTCAGTTTTATTGGAAAAGTGCCAAAAAACTTAAACAACCAAATGTTACCCAATAAACATCAGTGAGACCAACCCATGCGTGAAGCAGGGACCCAACTTGTTTTCTTGTTAGATGGTCAATATTGGAAAGAAGTTCCCAATTAGGTGTTTCTGCCTTTGCTTCATTGTCCAAGTCATCTAATGGGCTTCTAAATGTTTCCCTTAAACAGTAGACAGATATACCTTAGCTGTCTCAAAAAGACCCTCAAACTATTTTGACACAAGGAAAAGCTCCAAACAGTCCTCAGTTCAGCAAGATATTGCTAGATGAAGTGCTCCTGCAGTAGATTTTCAGTATAAATTGTTGTATTTTCATTAAATTGGTTGGAAACAGCCAATAGTGTTTGAGTGAGAGTCAGACAGGAATCCTTGTTGAAGCTTCCCTTTGAGCAAAGCAGGAGAACTGTTTAATCCCATTTTAACAGCTGCATTACCTTATATTTTTTATTTAACCAGGAAAGATCAACTTTACTGGAGATAGTGGCCAAACCCAAGACTGAGCATGTGCTCACACCTAAAGGAGAAAGTTCTAAACCAAGTTTTGGATTGCATATAACTATTATAAGCTACTGAACTTTAAAGTTGGCTTAGCAGGCAAGTTGGTGTATTGTAAGTGTCAGTGTGTTTCCCTGACTAGCAAATCACAAGAGATTTAGAGGATCTGTGCTGTATCTCCACTCCTTGGGGTAGTGAAATTCTATTAATGCTGTAATTCCTCTGGCCAACAGAGACAAGACTCTTCAAAACCAGAGAGGAATTAAGGGGCAAGGTGTCCAGTCTTAAAGCCTAATACTGATACTTCTGAAAACTTTTAGGGGCTTCGGGGGTTGGTTGGTTACACACTTACATCCAAGGCTATCATGTTTGTTTGTTTGTTGGGGTTTTTTTGTTGGTTGGTTTTTGTTATTTGGTTGTGGGGGGTTTTTTGAGAAAGATGTGGTTATTTTGGGAAAAGCAACTGAACATCTAAACTGGCAGGCTGTCTCATTTCCTGCTGCCTTGAAGTATTCATCAGTGGAAAGCAGCCGGGCAGCAAGGGGGCCATGGCAGGATTTCGATTTGGCTGAGCAGGTCCTTGCAGCCTGTCGTGCAGTTCATGTTGCAACAGCTTGAGGTCAGTGAGCTTGAAAGCAGGAGTGGAAACTATTTGAAGAGTTTCCCCACCCTTCCCTTCTGCTCTGCTCTGCCTGAAGCAAGTTGTTTGATTCCATATATATTATTTTCCCTGTCGGAAAATGACTGCCACTCAAAACAGGATTAGGGAGCAAAGGGAGGGTGAATTTAATTATAGGACAAACCAACATTCCCTCCCCCAGGAGTCTTGGCTTCAGTTGTCACTTCTGAAGCTTACTCTCTATAAATGGTTATCTGGTTGGACTGTGTTCCTTTTCATCCGATGACATCTTTTTTTACTGCCATGGTGTTGCCCTGGTGTACAGATTTCAGATATTGATGAATTAATGTAGGCTGTTTGCAGAACAGTGGCTGATGCTTTTTACTGTACTGAGATTATGACATTAGGTTGAGATCCCATCTGAGTTTGGGCACCATGAGGCATGAAACTATGAGGAAAGTCTCTCCAGGTTTTTCTCAGTTGATGGAGAAAGACAAGATGTCCATTCAGGTGTAAGCAGGACTGAATATCTTTGTGTCTGCTGAAAGAACCTACAGTGACAAAGACCCTAAAGACTACTGAAATTAGGGTGGATGTTATGCAAAAAAACTTAACATTTGAGCCTACATCCTCTAATAGTTGTTACATGTCCTTAGCATTGTGGCCAGCAAAGAAAACAAAGGGTTTGTAATATAGTGCATCATTCTCTGATGATTTTGATAATCTTATATCAAGTTATAAAGAGAAAAGCAAAGAGGATACAGAGCATGCTTGTTGCTGGTAGAATTCTATAGTGCCAGATGCTGCAGTGTTAAAGGTGTCTTTATTCCTGTAGTTGATCTTTCCAGCATCAAGTCACACCAGGGGTGTTCAGAGTTGACTCTGCCTGGGTGACTGACACTGCAGGTCAGCTGAAGCAGCCACAGCACAAGTGATGTGTGAGGTACTCACAATTCCTAATGCCTGTGTTAGCTCAGTGTTGCTGGGGATTCAAGGGTTGTTTATCACATAGACCTTTAGTGCTCTTTTCCAAAGAACAAGAAGGTTCAGTACAGTATCCTGAGCAAGAGGAAACCTGTGAAAAGTATTTAAGGACTCTCATCAGATTTTGCATTCAGGCTGAAAATTAAAGGAATTAAAAATAATGTAAAATGCAGGTACATTCTTCCTTGCCGTCAGGTAGCCCAGGCTGAAAGCTCCATTTTGGCATTTTCTGTCTTAAAATAAGAGGGAGCTGAGGAATACTTTTCATGCTGGCTCTGCAAAGAGGCTGTCTTCATTAAGCAGAAAGGGTCCTGCTAGATTTCACAGCTTGATAGATCTTATCATTACCACCAACCTTTCGTAAAGCTTTTCTTGATGTGTCTGCTACTGAAAATACTCAAAATTAACAGATGTCTACATGTATTATAAAGTAGTAAACCAACACCAAATTAGGGAAAAGGGAATGTGGGCAATGAATGATATAAAGGGGTGGAAAAAGGAAAAGAAAAACTCAGCACTGTAATTTAAATACTCCTTGATGGATCTTGCATGGTATTGCATTTCAGTATATTTTCAATGAAAAATCAGGATCTTATATGTTGGTGATTATCTGTCCTGTTATAGTTTCTGTGCAAAACCCACCCATGTAAGAAAGATCAGTCCCTCTGCTGACTGTAGAACTGAACAGACAGCAGAATTGGAGAAGGGTACTGGGTAAGAACAGATACTGCAGGGGCTTTAGCTCTGGAGAAGAGCTTTCTGACTGAAACACACATGGCATGATTCTTCTGTGCTTCTTTGGCTTGGGCTAGAGCTTGTTTGAATTAATGCAAGACTCCTCATGAATCCAGCAGAATTTAGCAAAGTTGCTGCTAAAAGCTGGCTAAGAAGTCACATTTCTGTCTAGTGGTATCATCCTGAATGAAAACAAAATAAGTGTTTGCCAAAAGAAATAGTCATACATTCTTTGTTTCATCCTTATCATAATATTTGATAAGGTTGTTATGGTTATTTTCTTATAACATAAATTAAAAAACATGACATGGTTCAATCTTGTAAGTATAAAAATGCATTTTTTGTAGGATATTTTAACTTAAATCTGCATTTTTCATCGGAGAAACTATTGTTAACAGTGTACAATGTCTTTTGATCAGCAGAAGCTGAAATATTTTTAAATGTCATTGTAATTTTAAAAAATAGGACTTGGAATTAGTGGTGCTTTGGTTCAGAGTTTCTGTTATCCACACCAAATGTGCTGAGCAGCAAAAGAAACAAAATGACAAAAGTAACTTTGTGTATTCTTTTGTTTACATTAAAAACCCCAAACCAAACAACTCTACTCCACAAAACTTTAGAACAAGCAACTATTTTCTGCTATCTTCATTTGTCACAAGAGGACTTACAGTGCTTATAGAGTGATTTCTTATCAACTTTATTGGTTGCTTTGTATTTTACAATTGTAGAATTAATTTAAAGTTATTTGAATTTGAAACTTGACTAATCTGAGAGTGTTTAACATCCCTCTTTCAATGAGTGAATGCTCAAGACAAAACTTATTTTATTAAACCTAATGTTCTCTTTTTTCCTTGTACCCCTTTTTTATCTTCTGTTTCCATATTTCAAGCCAAATAGCCACAGTTCTTCATATTTTCACTGTAGTAAATGTTTCCTCACATATAGTAATTACTGTAGAACTAAAATTATGCAAATTAGAAGGAAGGAAATGTGTACTGTTTCTTTGTATGCTGGAACAGTAAAAATGTGGATTAGTTAAGTTTCATACGTTTTGTCATCAGGAAGATACTGGGAATTCTGAAATAAAGAATGCTGCTCACTGGGACATGCAATGTCTTTTCTTACTTTTAGGTATTTCAGGCAAGAAAAGCACGAGTGTTAAATATTATCAGTATTACTGGCTCAGTAATATTGCAGGCATCAAAGGTTATGTGAGCAGGGTTATAAGATGCCCAGAATACTTTGGCTCTAGTCTTGGCTTCCCACAGGCCCCATCCATCAGTACATCTTTCAGTGTTTGTGTTTCCTCTCTTTGTTTATGAACCTCCAATACTTCTTTTGCCTCAGATCTTTTGATATCTTCATATATGCTTTGCTTAACACATAACAGGGCTCTGCTGTTGGTTGGCTGTGGGTAGGGACCTTGATGGGGTGGTTCTGGTTCTACCCTTTCTTTCCACCTGATGCTCCCCTGCACTGAAATTGGTTTAGCAGGAATTGCCTTCCAGAGAAAGAAAGGAGCTGAATGACAAAATATAGAGACTAGCTATATTCATTTCCAAGAGACAAGCTTCTAAATACATTACTCATTTGAGCTGAGCTGCTATCGGCAAACATGGCAACCAGGTACAGATTTTAATGAATTCTGTGTGGTTTATTATGTATTTGTACAAATGGGCAACAGTCAGCCTTTCTGTATGACTCAGCTGCTCACAATGCACTGGTGTTCATGTGGGGTTTTTTGAGTGAATACGTGGGTCAAAAGTCTTGCTTCAGTGGAGGTGGTTATAAGTTAATTTGAAATGCATCACAGGAAGCTTGTGGAGAAGGCCTAGCCAACGATTTCCTTGTATCAAACGAACAATAAGGACCTGGATGGCAGCTGCATGTGGGGCCCCCCGAGGCTCCTGTGCTAGGCAACATAGAGGCACTCAGCAAAAATACACTGCCCTGTACTGAACATTTCACTTCAGAGCAAGAGAACAAATAGAAATAATGATGTGATGTGAGGGCAGAGGTCCAAGGACTTACTATTGTTGTCAAAGCCCAAAGAGAGTAATAGCCCTTATAAGTCTATATCTGATAACCCCCTCTTTGAACTGAAGTAATAGACTATGGTTTTGCTATTGAAAATCTTTGCTTCTGTCTTTGCTGCTGCCTGAATGTAGGTTATCTCGTGGTCATGGTGATGAATTGTGTACAACAATCATGATGTAAAAGTATTCTTATCAACACTGGGGTTTTCTTTAAGTGCTGAAGTGTAAAGCATTGTAGAAAGTATGGCTTTGAATACATTTGTACAGCTGTAGTGTACATTTATACATCCGAGTTAAGTGGGATCTCATATCAGATATATTAAAAATATCATTACCTGGGGATGGAACAGCTCTTTGTTATGACAAGTAAGAGACATGTCTCTTTCTCTTCTGTGCCTTTTGTAGTTGTCTTGAACTGAATGATATTTACTAAAGTTATTCTAAATGCAGCAAAGCTGCCAGCAGATTTTTAGCAGCAGAACTGGTGGTGTTTCACCCTGGTGACTCAGGGCTTTGGCAGATGAGCTGAAAACCACTCTGCATTGCTCAGGAGACAGGTTTTATGTGTCACAGACTTGCTGTTCTGAGCAGCACTACTCAGTATCCTTTTCTGCCACCTCTGCAGAAGAACTATACAACAGTCTACCCCAGTCTTATAAAAGGCCTTGTCAGAGACGTGCCCAAGCAGAGGAGGGGGCTGTGGAAGAAACTTTATGGATCTGCTAGTCCTTATGAATAGATAATAGGTAATAGAGGAATTTTAGATTCCACCTAAGATAGGTGGGCTTAATGTATTGAAAAAAGCTAGACATTTTGGTCTAATTCCCAGCATTGTTGTAAATTCACTATATTATTTAACCCTCTTACACTGAGGCTACAGGCTGTAAACAGATATGAGCATTTTCTTACCTGTTTCAAGCTCCCTTTGGAGTCATGTCTTTTTTCTCTTTTCAAGTGCTGCATTAATACAAATAACCCAGATGAGAAGATAAAGTCTGCAATAAAAATGTGTGACTGAAGGCGGGGTGCAAGCTATCAACAGCTGGTATCCATAAGAAGTGCCATTATGCTATCTAGCAGATTTATGGTTCAATCAAGTCTCATCAGACATCTGAATTTTTATCTCTGTGGAGTGTGGTGGATTCTTAGAATAGGGGTCAATTTTCCTTCAGAAAGCAGAGGGAAAAGCACTTTGCAATTCTTAATATGATGGAAAAGCGCTGCTCTCTAGTGTCCAGTAACGGGGTAATTCTGGGAAATGCTGGAGTCACGTATTCTGTGTATTGCAGCAGGCACTCAGCACTGAGATCTGATTTAGGCTTGATTGACTTATAGAGGGAGTAACAATTTGATAGAAGGCATATCAGAGGGTATATTTGCTGACAATCTGAGACATTTTGCTATTTCTGCTTGGGTTTTTTTGTCATCTATTTGATGGTAATTTCTGTCTGAATGATTAGCAAAAGTCAAATCCTACTGCCAGTCTCAACCATTTGCTGGAATGTGACTGACAGGTGTGGGCCATGCCAAGATTTAATTTTATTTTTTTAAATAAGAGTAAGCAAAAAGAAGAGCAAAAATGTCACATCACTTCTGCAAATATTGACAGGGATTAAAAATCTTGTGGGTGAGCAAACACTTTCATCAGGACAGAAAGACAGCTCCAGAGGAATCAGAAGTTAAGCAATTCTAGCACAAGAAAACCTGTCGCAGTCCAAGCCAAGTTTTCATTTACATCTCTGTGCTGCCCTCTGCAGGACACGATTTAGTTTGGTCCTACCGTTTTACTGTTTGCTGCTGTGTTGGTGGCTATAAATTGATGTGAATAAGCCAGTTAAGAAAAACGAGAAACGTTTATTAAATGATAGCCATAACCAGCATGCAGGTCTTGGATCACTGTTTCTCTACCCTGCTGTCAGGCCAGAGGGCGTTAAGGGGCTCAAACAGAAACTAAGCTGACTTTAGTGGAGTGGTAAATTGCTCACAAAGGTACATTTGCCTTGTCCTTATCGTAATACATCACTCTACTTCTGCCATGAATTCTCAGTACTACTGAATTAGCACATAGTAATCAAATGGTGCTTCATATCATACCCAGTGATGCTTCATAATACCTACTAGATAAACTGAGGTAATAACTGTGGCTTCTGTATCCAAGTGCAAACACACAGAATTGTAGAAAGTGAATTAGCAGTGGTAACCCATCCCTGTCTGACATTGCCTAAGCTGTCATCTTTGACAATAATCGATCTCTTGGTGATCTGTTAATCATCCTCACCACTACAAAGCTCTTCCCAATGTCTAACTTAAGTCATCTTTGCTATACATTACTCCTATTACTTCCTGTAAATCTAAAGATCAGTTTATTCTTTCCTTTTTACCAGCAGTCTTTGCAGAAACATATTAAAGAATATCTGAGACCTTATCCCATGTATAGGTGGGCTTTATCAAGCCAAACAGCCAGGATGAACAGTTATGTTGGTCAAGCCAGCTTTATGTACCTCACTAGCAGCCCTACTTACGCAATTAGGGCAGTGTTTAAAATTTCTTTATAGAGAAAATTCTGTGCACTTTGAATGTAAAAGACACATCCTTTTGTAACTAGTAGATTTCTCCTTTTACCTTTTTTTACCACCCTTTCTTTCTTCACTTTTTTTAAATGCAATTTTTTTCTCTTTTAGATTTTTAATACTGTGTATCAAAATGGTGAAAGAAGTGGTTAAAATGATCATTGAAACTCCTTACCTGTTGCTAGTTATAACACTTTAAAAGCTGTCCTTATTGAGAGGATGCTAGCTGAAGGAGTAATGCTCTTCTATCTGATGTTACTACATCAGGTAGTAGAAGTTAGAGGTGACTTATATAACAGAGATTGGAGGTCTTAGGTAAAACTGTAAACACGTGTGGGATTCTGTCTGGTAGAGGGGGGAAAAGAGAGTGCGTTAACTTATAGAACAAGCTGAGGAAACCTACAAATTGATCTATAAACAGATATGTTTGCTTTCAGTTTGTTTGTTGGCTGGAACAGATTAAACCCAGCAAATCTCTCCTTTTAAGAAAATAGAGCTGGTCAAATTGCAGCCTGGTTCAAATGAAGCAAATGATTCATGGGGAGCTAGGGTATTGCTGGCTCCCAGCCATGCAGAGAATTGAGGAATCATTTTCTGATTTCAGTTGTTGCCCTGCAGGATCTAATGGCATCAAGATATATATAATTCAAAAATGTCAGTATATTTGAGAGAAGGATTCACAGGGAAGAGTTGTTTCCCACTGCTTTCTTCTCAGCTTAGAGTGGAGATAGGTGTCCCTGGGAGTCAGCCAGGTGCAAAATCCCGGTCTGCACAACTATGCAGGGAAGGAATTCCTGCTGCTGCTTGACAGCTGGAAAAGCAGAAGGCAGCAGAGGTTGCTAAGGCTGGCCCTCCCTCCTACTGGAGGGAGTCTGAGGAGTCTGGACTTGTCGGCTGAGTAATGCAGAACCAGAGCTCTGGGAGAGCACATCTGAGCAGCTGCAGGGAGTATAGAGTATCTTTACAAAGCAGCACAAATGTTCTGCTGAAATGAGGTGACTAATAATTTTCCCCTGTTCTGGCTTCCCACACACACAGTCAGATTTTTCTTCAAGTTTGCATGGCCTGGCTGATGTTGCCACTGTCCATCAGCAAGGCTGACTCTTACTCTTTCTGCTCTTGGAGAAAGTAAGTTTCCCATTTCCTTGCCTTCAGGAGGTGGAGAGTGAATCTCAAGCCTAGTCCAGCTCAGGGGAAAAGGAGGACCCTCTGACCCAGCTGGTGCTGCATCACTGCTGGCTTTGGAGGCAGTGTGGGGAGCAAATGAGTTTTCATAAACAATGTCAATAATTCTTAAAATCAGCGAAGCTAATGAGCACAGATATGTCATACTAAAAGGAGTGAAACCCTGGCTTATTGTAAGTAGAATATGCAATGATTTTCTTTTCCATTTCAAGGATGAGAGAGTATGTGGAATTAGTGAATGGTGCCATTAGAATTAGCAGTTCTATGTCTCAGCAAGTGGTGGGAAAATGCCAGGAGGAAAATGTTTACTTCTACTGTAATTAGAAAAGCAATCTTCAGAAAATCTGAAGATATCTGACTTCAAATTAGTTCCAGACTCTTTTGCTGCCTTTCGAAACCAATATCTGTCCATGGAATAGAGTCCAAGGACTGCATTTGATTCACCATGTGTCAGAAGTGTGGAGAAGCAAAAACAATGCAAAAAGCATAAAAGGTGTATATGAGGCATGTCTTGGCTTGCAGTCAGTGTAACTGAGCAACCCTTTGCAGCCCATGGGGGAAAACTGCGGGCAAAAGGGGGCAATAAGAGCACTTCACAGAATGAATATGGACTACATGAAATTCCTCTTCCTTAGGCAAGCTATTAACCACATCTGCCAAATGTTGACTGGTCTGATTTCGTTACACTAGTGTGAAAAGCTATGTTTCCTCCATAAGAATTTATGAGACAACTTTTGGAAGAATGTCCAAGGCAAACGTAATCACAAGTCAGAGTTTGGCTCTTTGGGGAGCAGAGGTTAATGTCTAGCACCACACCACTGTGGAATGAAGGTACTGCGTTGTGGTGGATGAGTTCTCTTAACTCTGCTCTCTGCAGTGCACAAAAGGCTTCTTAGGAATGGCAGGCTCTGGTGACATGTCTAATTGTGGTGAACTGTAAAAGGAGTCTAAAAATTCCTTAGTAAGAGAACATTTTATCTAAATAAATCAATAGTCACAATGGTGATGTGTATATTACCCTTGCTTTACCCAATATATATAGATTGGGAGAGCAAGATTGCTCTCAGCTGACTGTTGTCTAAACACATATATCACCTCTTTCCCCTCTATTCAAGCAAAATATATTTGTAAGTTAACCCATAGGGTAAAATCTTGGTTTATGTTGAGATCTAATCAAATCCCTCTCCAGGTATGGTCTTTGATGAACAGATGTGAGACCATACCTTGGTATCATCAGTGTAATTTGCATTCTGAAGTCCAAACACCATTGAACTCCAATTTAGATCTTAATTTGAAGGCACATACAGCATTTGAGCACTGTAGAAGACTTGCATTCAGGCTGTGAATAAAACATGTATAATATTTTTCTGTGATGCTATTAAAGACTATTTTTTTCACCTGCATTGCTAAAAAAGAAAAAAATGGTCATAATTAGATTCTAGCATTTAACTACTGAACAGATATTTATAAAGTACTTTTCTCTTGCTGATAGGCCAAACATAATGCTTGTGATTATACAGGCCATCAGAATCCTGAGCTGTGCTTTAATATTTTTATCATTATTATGTTTGATATTTTCAGTTTTAATTAAGCATAAAGGTCAATTGATTTAATTTTGGTTGACAGTAGAGATGCAGTTTAATTTGCTGTTCAGAAAGATATTAAAAACTGATAGCATTTCAAGGACAGCAACAAAATTCCAAGTGAAAACACAGAGTCTTGATATTTTGTCTTGCTTAAGCTTGCTCATTCTGATCATTTTACATCGTTAAATGCCAGCACTTACATAGTGAAATACACAGCAAACATTGCAATAGTTAATAATGCTGCGTTAATGAGATGAGAAATGAAATGTAGACGCAGTTTGGTTTTCTAGGTAATTGGAGCAAAAAAAAAAAAAAAACTAAATTCTCCAGTGACTCAAATACTTCTTGTAATTCGAAACACATTTATCTGGAGAATGTGTTATTGGCACATTTATAGTAGATCCATGCTTATTATTTTAGACAGGCAAGTTTTTGTCTCAGTGTCTTTTAGAAACTAAAGGCCTATCAATGTTTATGATTTTTGGTATTTTTCTTCTGTACTGGTGATTTTTTTTAAATATGTTTTTAAAACCTGTATTGTTATGGAGAGATCATCTTCCTACTTTTCCAATTAAAAATTAGATTGCTTTAAATGGATTTAGATTTAGTATGATTCTTGAGAAGCAAAAAAAAACATGCTCATTTTTAAGTTAAAAAAGATGGGAGCACTGATGCAGCCAAAGCTGCTCAAATATTTTTGTTGTTGGACCAGGGATTTTGGCTTAACACCAGGAATTCTAATACGTTTCTGCACTTCTGCAGCCTGCAAAATGGGGAAGGAAATTCATAAGAGTGTGCTCTGTGAACTAGTAGTGTTATGAAACAGGTAATTTTATACTTCTTTCCTGGTTGGAATGATGGTTTCATACCTTTATTTCAGTAATCAGATTAAGTAGAGAAAGGCAGAAACCTTGTTGAGGGGTGCAGTATAAGAGCACGACCTTGTTAGGACTATTCTTAACACAGCAAAGCCCCTGCTGCATTGTTATTTTGTAAGCTAGCAGCTCGAGTTGAGCACTTTATGCTGGAAAGCTCTCTTTGCAAAAATCAGTATTTTCTCTGTATGTTATTTAGAAGCATTTCTGACAAGAGTAAAAAGAAGTATTTGCCTTGGGTTGTTTACATAAAGGTTGTGGTAGTTTAACTCTTTTATTTTAAGTTAATCTGATCCAATTTAAAAGGTTTTCTTGACTGCATTCTCAACTGTTTTTGCTTTGTAGATATTGCCTTCTGGAATTTTTTCAGTGCAAGGGAGGAAATGGAGGCTGATGGTTAGAAATGCACTAATTTTTCTGAAGTTTTTTTGGGAGAAGTATAACAGGGTGCACTGGGCAAGAGGAAGGTTGCTTTGGGAAGTTGACTATTTAGGAAGAACATGGTCTGTTTATTTATGAAACTTGAAGTTCAGGAGTCATGACTCAGTATAAGGTTAAGTCAGTTCATCAAAATGTCAATGAAATACATGGATTTAATAAATGTCAATTGCTTCTTTTTTATGAAATATCAGCACAACACTGCTTCAAAAACAAGATAGTCAGATTTTCTTGACATGCAGTATTATTCAATATGTAGAGAAAATTGACCTTTTGGTCTCCTATTTTGGGAATGCAGCAAGATAGCGAAATCTTTAACATGTTCCTAGAATTGGGAATTCCAATTTATGTGTGAATCTTGTAGCATTATACAACAGTCATCCATATATATTTTACACATTTGTAAAAGACTGCAGAGCAGTACACAATAAACCACGATTCCAGTTTAATAGCTGCATAGAAAAGTTTGCTGGAGGTGCACGAATTCATAGGGAAGAACCAGGTGTCATTGATGGAATTACTCCAACAGGAACTGTCCACGTGGCTGAATTTCCTTTATGCTGTTCAAAGTACATTTGCATCAGCATCACTTTCATGAGTTTATCTCACTTGTACCAGTGACCACACCAGGTGAAAACTATGTTTGGAGGACCAAGTCCTTACAGTATCTCTACTGCAAGCTAGACCAGCAGCTGTGGCAATGCTAATTCCAGTACTGATGTTCTTTTGGGTCTTTTTCTTCATAGTCATCACCGAGTCAGAAACAGCAAGTCAAAAGTATGATGCCATTAGTGTAGGGCTAGAGCAGGTTCCTACCCAGGCAGGGCAGGTGAGAATTGTGGTACAAGGATAGTTCAGTCTCATTAGCCAAGTGTGGTTTTATGTGAAATACATAGAACATCCTTTGAGCAGACAGTTACCCCTGTTCTAGTGTGGAGCTAGATGTAGCTGTGGACATGTGGGTTCTCTTTCTGGGTTACTACTGTTTTCCTGTGCCTGAATTTTTGTGTTAGGACAGCACACTCTGAGAAAGTTAGGGATTGTCAGTGAGGATTGTTACCATCTTTTTTCTTCATTTTTTTTCTCTTTAATTTTTTTCCCTCCTGCCAATGACTTGTTGCATTTAGCAATCTCTGCCTTCATCTCTCTATTGGTAGAGGGGATTTTCATATTGCCCCCAAATCAGAGAAACATCAAATACTTGCTAAGGGCTTTGAAATCTTCAAAGAAGGACAAAAAACATGAAATGAGACAAATTCAGTTTTAAGGGCATCCAACACTTTGTGTGCATTACAAAGTGTTATTTTGAAACCTGGTGGGGGATGCCTCCTGCTACTGCATATAAGGAATGCACTCCACTAAGGTCTCTGAATGTTTATTGAATTATAAAATGAATCTGCAGTGCAGAACTGCATTGGCACATATAGCAGGTGCCTCCTGCCACATTTCAGATTGACAGCCTAAAGTAACTGGCACATGCAGGAGATGTCTGAACAGCTATGAAAGAAGGGAAACTTTCAGAAAACTTGTCTTTTCACCCATTTCTGTCATAATGATGCTGTAGTACAAATAGCTTGCAATATCTGAGGAAAAATGGGAAAGAGGCAATTCTTGTTTTTAGCCTTGCAGGCTGTTGATAACAGGTGTTTTAGAAAGGTACACTTACTGTCTGCACTCACAGTAGAGGTCTCTGTGTTTCGCCCCATTAGAAAGTTTTTAAGCCCTTATAGGTAATGTTGTACCCTATCAGTCTGAACTCAACTCTTGAGCTCCACATCTCTGGGTGAGTCTCAGCACAGCCATGAGGAAAACTGCCAGAATGCAGTTTGTTTCTTCTTGGGAGAAGGAGAGCTGAGAGGTGAAAGCATCAAACCACATGTGCACTGAGGGCGTTTAGTCCCGGGGCCAGACTATATCTAATGGGAAGTAAATCTGAAATGTGTGTAGTGGAGATGTCAGGGGGCTGAGCACCGGGCACTTTCACCTACTGATCCATTGTTGTTGTGCCAAAAAACTTACTGCTGTGAACTAAGACTAAGGGTACTTAAGTGTACTGGACAAAATCCAGGACAGTTTGGGAAGGGTGGTGGGTGAGGAACTCTGTTCTTGGGTTTTGCAAAGGGTAGTGAGGAATGCATCTAAAGAGCTGGTTATTTATTCAACCTTTCTCCTCTATGAAGTCAGCTTTTCAGTAAACAAGCTGCTGAGAGAATCACCTCTATTATTTATAGAGTGGTAAATTTTCCAATGTGTGCTCTCACCAACAACTGGAGATATTCAGATTGACTATACTCTGGTGTGGCTGTTCTCCTTTGTGAACTTCAAAGATAAAATGCCATTTGAAAAACAGGTTAACTAAGTAGGTCAGTATTTGTTCCAGGAGGAGCATGTGTGGTCTTTAAGACACTGTAGAAATTCTTCTTTTTGAAAGTATGCATTTTACAGCATTGAAGAGTTTGGCAATGCTGGTTTAGCACAGGTCCTTTTTAAAAGCTGCATACTTCAGTGCTAAGGGGATTAGAGTTGAGCACACTTTAATGAACACCTGTGAAGAGAGTGAACCTGTTCAAAAGAATAGACATGTTGTGCTTCAAAGTAATCCACAGAGAGAAATATGGAGAACCATTTAAAAAGAATACTGTGCATTTTAACTAACTAATCCAGTTAAAAGAATACATTTTCAATGTGCAGAAAGGCAAAATACAAGACAAAGCAGAAGAGAAGGGTTGTCATATGGTTACATATTTTTCTGCTGTATTTTTTGGTTTTAATCTGTATAAAAGCAAGACCACTTTGAGCCACCTGCCTGAAACAGACATTCAGGGTGCAATTTCAGTGGGGTTTCTCTACAGCGAGGGGATTATGCATTTAATGGGTGTCAGTTGTAACTTCTCTGTGCTTTTAAGCTAATAGTTGTTCTGATTCCTCAGGAAATGAGAAAATTTTGAGTGAGGATGTAATGATCACATTCACTAAGGGAGAAGTAGTAAAATTTTTGCTGACTGATTATTTTATCACCATTAGTATGTCCTTATGATGGTAATGAAATATTTGAAATAATCAGCTGATGAAATGTTTTATGATGAAGATTGAGCCAGTCTTTTGCAAAACTGAATCTGTGACCTAGTAATGGTTTTACTAGGCTCCCCCAGATGGCAACACTGGTAAAATACTCAATGAACAGCACACAAATACTGAAGAGAAGGTCTATAATGATATTTTCAGAGTACTATCCTGTGCTGAATGTCTTTTGTATGAGAAACAAATACAACCTGGTGTGCCTGGGCAAGGCTGTTGGAAGGACCCATCTCCTGTGGTAGGAAGACTAATGATAAGAGTCTGTATTTTAAGATTTTTGGTTTTAATTAGATGTCCTGTAACAGTGCTGCTCTTCACCCAGCATTCATTCTTTCTGTTGTTGCTGTTGTACCAAAGCTTTTCCCAGACTGGAACTTCTTCACAAGTGTTTTGATTAAAATCATACATCATCCTGGCTTCCCCAAGTAACTTTTTCTATGGAAAGTATTCTGTCTCTTCAAGCATAACAAATATACACAGATCAAATCAATACAAGGATAAGCAAAAGAAAATTTGTCCTTTGTAATTCTTACTGTTTGATCCTCCTGAAACACTTTGTAAACTTCAGACCTCCTTTGAAGGGAGCATTGCTGTTTTAAATATAGCTAAAGGGGCAATGAGGGGCAAAGGAAGACCTAAATAAATGAGCTGGGCTGGAGCTGAAGGTTGACCTTCCACTTCTGTACAAGGGTAGGAGGACTGGATGTCTTTCTTCTGCATTTGAATGCACACTAGAGAAGGGAATATGTGCAAGGGAAGTCAGATCTCAGTCTGATTCTCAGGTGAAGCCACTCTAATTCAGTGTAACCTGGTTTGCCTGGCAAATGCTTCACTAGTAAGGGATTGGAGTGATGAAGTTCCCCTTTGTCACCACCTCAGTGGGCTGTGAGGTTCCTGGTGAGACAGGGTGCCCATAAAAAAGGCATGAGGGTGCTTTTGCCCCTATAACATTCCACAGAGGGATGTTAGCCCTGCTCTGCTGTAAAGAAGGGACTGCACTCCTGGAGATCTGCTCAGGGTGGAGGCCCATTGGCCCAAGAGTCGTGTCCCTGCCTTTCTCTTGGCTCGTAGGAATGGTGACAAAACAAGAAGGCTCCAGTGCAGTGGGTGTGCTCAGATGGAGTCGTGAGTTTGAAAGAAGAATTTTGAAAGAGTTCAGCTATTTTGCCTACGGGGTCTATTGTCTTTTAATGCTGCAGAGTGGAAACACTGATACATCTCTTGTGTCTGGAGACATTGATGCCTCCTAGTATCCTTCGTGAGGAATTTCTGCTGTGAGGACTAACTCATTAAAAAGTGCATTTAGAGCAATTTAAGGCCAGATTTTCTCTTATTGTCAGATTTCTTTAAGCTGTTCAGATGAGACCCAGTTCACCAGACACAGAAACAAAAGAACAGTGTAATCAAAAAATGTGCAAAATGAAGGGAATGAAAGTCTTTTCTTAGACTGTGTGCAATCAGCTTAAAATGGGACTAAAATAAGTAGGATTTAAGTGATGTACAAAAGATCAAACCTCAGAACAAATTGTCAGGTAATTTTAAGAAATCCTCTTTGCTTCTTCTGCTAATAATGAGACTGCTCTGGAAACCTGGATCACTGGTATTTCAGAGTAAACATATCTTTATCTGTATAGCTGCTCTTCCTCTCACCTCAGAACAACATAGTGGTTTGTGACTGAAAAATGTCCTCTGGAATAATAAAAGGTAGTTGCGGTTTTCTTCTTAATAACTTCGTTGATCCTTTGAAATGGGGTGAAAATTCAGTTGCCCTATTAAGTATGGGGGGAGAGATTCTTTTGCTGATGTCAAGATCTGCCTTCTATTAGGTGCTGATAGGTTTTACTTAAAAAAACCTTCCCAAACACAAACGGGGGCAGGGCAGGGGTGGAGGATGCTCCTGCTTTTAGTTATCGTTTTAAACTATGTAAATAACTCAGTCTTCCTAAAAAGGAAGCAGGAGTGGATTTTGGTAGTTTCTGTGGTAGAAAATCACCAATAAGACTTAACTCCTAAAACTTTCTTTCTAGTAGAGGAGGAATTCTTTGCAGAATATTAGGAAGGGTTCAGTTTGTCCCTTTGGGATGCCAGGAGCACAGGGGCAGTCCTGTCTCATTTCTGGTTATTGCCTCTTGTCCCCTGGACTAAGGTTGGTGTCCAGCTTCAGCTGTGCAGCCCAGGGACCAATTGCCTGCAGGCAACACAAGAGGCCAAGTCCTGGGTGGGTCTGATGGCAGGGAGGGAAATGCAGGGCCATCTATAAATTAATTTGCATGTCAGCTGCATGCAGCATAAATTAATTGCAGCTGGTGAATGGCAGGGACAGGTTGATTAGCAGCCTTAGAAAAGTGGGTTTAACAAACCTGATCAAGATGGGGAGCTGACTGTGCTTGGTTTAGAAGTAAATCACAGATCCGTGTAATCATTTACTCAAGAGTTTTATTTTATGCAAGCCCGTGAGGTGGTGATTGACACTTGATTTCATAAAGTGTGTATTTGGGGAGTGCAGCAGATGAGGAGGGGGCAGCATGTGATGCCTATTGTGATACTGTTGCAGGGAGGCTGCTCTGGAGAACAAACGGGCCAGAGTCCTGAAGGGTTCTTTGTCCTTCCCATTGGAGGAAGTGTCATTCCTGCAAGACTGCTTCGTGTTCCACTCAGATCTCTGACTACTAATTTTCTCAGTTAAAAAAAAAAAAAAAAATTAAATTTCTGTCTTAATCAAAATACTGTAAAATTCAATATATGCTAATCATCTCTTTTAAGAGATTAGCAATTATTAACGGGAAAATGGGAGAAGAAGCTGCTTGAAATGGATTTTGGGGATGTTTTCGGCACAGTAGGGTGCACAGCAGGGAGGGTGCTTCTGGCTGCAGTTTGGAATATTTGGAATTGTTGCATAGTGGGGAGGTAAGCTTCTCAAAAGTTTGTTTTCCAGTATAGCTTTGAAATTTTCTCTAAATGAACAGATACAGAGGAGAAATGTTCGAGAGCTGGGGAGGGCTTTAGAGCTGTTCTTCCAGTTCTTCCCTCGTTCCCTTTTTTAAGGGGGGAAAGCCTGAAGCCCTTCAGGTCGCTGTGATGGGAAGGGTGCCCCAGAACGCCTGGCGTTTCCAGGGAAGCGCCTGCCGGGAGCTGTTTGGTTTTCCCCGCGGGATTGCTGGCGGCGGCTGCACCGCCCCGGTGCGCGGGCAGGGGGCACCCGCGAGCCGCCCGGGACAGCGCGATCCCGGGAATGCGGGAGAGCGCATCCCTTGGGAAAACACGCGTGAGCGGGACACAGGGATCGCTCGCTAGGGGATACACTGGGAGGGAGCGGGGGAACACTCCGGGAGGGGCTGAACGGCTGAAAGTCCGTTGTCCCTTTCTTGAAAATCCTATTTAAAAAAAAAAAA
>VXBX01005247.1:843906-860813 GCA_013400415.1 Scytalopus superciliaris | reverse complement strand
CAAGAAAACATCTCCTCCTTCGGTCTATATACACCTGATTACGTAAAGAGATGGGATGGAATACTTCCTAGATCTTGACCCTGGTTACCAAGGAAGGCCTACAAAAAACAACCCATCACAGTATTCCAGATTAATGTCTGGCCAGTTTCTCTCATCCTCCCTGTTCTGTCCTTCCTCCCCTGCTGCAGTGATGCTCTGACATGCCAAGGTGTAATGTTCTATCTGATTAAATGCAGTAACTGTTCAGATACAAAGGGAAAGAGCTAGGATTACTAGTTCCCTTTATGAAGAGATGGTTCCACTGATGGCTCCTTGGGCTTTCAGGGGAACTTTGAGAGATGGTTGCAGACCTGTGCCCATTGTAAGTGCCAAAGCTGTAGTTAGCAACAAGCCCTGTCTCTGGAGGAAATGACAATCAGGTTTACTCACTGGTGACTTGATTTGGTGCCTCATGGATTAAGTGGCTGCAGTTTATTATTCCTCTGCACTGTGTGGCTCTTCTTGCCACCACTAGCACATATCTCTGGCTGACTTGCAGTACTCAGTGATGAATGGGTGAGGAGGAAGGCCAGGGCTGCTGTGCCCAGGTATTTCTATGTGTGTGCTGTACAGCTCATTTGCAGTAGGCCTGACCCTTCCAGGGAGCACTGGTCTCACTGACACACACACTACACATATGGTCAACACATGTACTATGAATGCAGTGCTTCTGGGACCTGGCAGGTGATTCTGTTCTCATGAATCATCTGTCCAGCACAGGCACAGTAAATCCACTGCTCCTGGATGGGCTCAGGTGTACTGTGTGGGCTCTGTGCAGTGATCTGTCTGTACACTGCAGAGATGGCTGAGCTTTCCAGCTCTGTGGCAGACCCTTGTGCATGCCAGATGTCTAAAAGTCCCAAACAAATCTCAAACTCTCAGATTTTATTTGATCAGCATTTTCCCTTGGGAAAGCTGGTTGTGTGACAGAGAGATGATGTATCACTTGTGGCTGTGCTGGGGAGGGGTGATCTTTGGGGCACTTGTTTTCCAAACCTGAAACAGAGATAAAGGAGAACAAAAATTGTAGGAGTTCAATAGAAATTAATAATTCCAGAAGAGTTGATCCTAGAAAAGATATTTTAGGGCTGAATTGCAGAACACTATTACAAAGTTGGTGTGGGTTGTTTTTTGTTTTGTTTTACAGTACTGAAAAGTCTCAGTAAGAATTCTCTGAACTGACATCTTCTGAGCTTGTGCCCAGCACAGCTACTACATGTCCTATTCAAATTGCTGATTTATTTCAAGCATCACTGCCTTTTACATTGTGGACAACAGGGTGTAACCCAATTTACTGCTCGCATTGTGGTAACAGGGTGGGACGTTAGTGATGCATAAACCTGGCTTTGGCCATGTAGGTGGGCAGGAGTCCTCTTTGTCTCCCTGGTCCCTTGCCAGCAGGGAGAGCTTTGCCTTTTTTCCCTGTTGCACTTTAACCACGGTCACGCTTGCCCTGAATAAACTGTTGTGAGCCTGTTCCTACTCTCAACTAGAAGAAACTCAGGTAAAACATACACCACTGGTATGTGTGATGCCTGGAAGAAGTGGAGAAGTATTTGTGGTTGAAGAAACTTGGGCCAACAACTGAGCAGCTATGGGCTTGCATTCAAAGCCAAGAATAAAGTTGATGAGTCTTTTATATACTTCCAGCAGCTTCAGTATTATCTCAGGGGCATTTAACTGTACAGCAGTCACTGTAATTTACAGGAACTAGAAAATTAGCCAAACAACCTGTTTTGTGCTTAATCTATTCAGGCTTTATTCCTACAGAAAGTTATCTGATGTTACTTTATGTCCTTGCTGCCTGTGGGAGATGGTGCTTCTGGGAATGTATTTCTGGGTCACTAGATATTGCAAGGATACACAGGATTAGAGATAACCAGCTACATGTCTACTGTATCACTTGTTCCCAGTCTCAGCAGATAATAAATAGTGTCACAAAACACAGCAATAGTCAATATACCTACTAAACCATCTGTTCAGGACTGCTCAAGTGGAGTTGGTTAAGTAATTATCCCTCAGGGGCTGTTTATGTGTTGGAGTATCTGCATATCCTTTAGATCCTTAACCTTTAGACAGATCCACATAGCAATGCCTTGATTTATTTTCTTTGTGTGGTCTTGACCTTCTCCTGGCAGATTTAACATTACCTTCCTCAAGAATGTAGCTAATGCTAGAAAGGAATGACTGTATATGAATTGCTGTACTTTCCAACTGCTGGTTTTATATGTGAGTATTTGTAATCTCTGCTATTAAGCTATCAAATTCAGGCCTAATAATCCACTGAGGCTGAACAGGTTCATGCAATACAAGAACTGAGCTTTGGGATAATATTATTCCACATATGCTAGCTGGCTGCCTTTCCTATCCATCTTCTATGCTATTGACTTTTTTCTCAAGTCTTGAAAAGATGTAGAAATCATGTTTTTAGCAAGTAAACTTTCTCCTTAGGAGTGTGAACCCCCCTCTATTTGAAATTGAGACTGGAATAAGACACAGCAAAAATAAAGTGGGGGTTTTTGATTGTTTCCTGTTAAATTAATAGTGCAACTTCCAGTGGATAAGTTTAGCTGGGCTCACAGCATCCAAATGTCCTGCATTTCTAATGGAAATGCATCACGGCCTGCAACTGCATTAGAAGGGCATAATGAAAAGTGACTTGTGAGACTCTGCTCCTTGTGGTGTCAGAAAAAGGATGCTGTGGCTTGGGAGAGGCATGAAAAATGGGTTTGTTTCCCTGCTTTAGAAGTGCTGATCCCTTGCAGTTCACAGCTGAAGTGTACACTGGTGGGGTAGGATGGGAACTCTTGCCCTGCTGCTGTCGGGAGTGTTCCTGTTCTTTGGGTAAAGACAGTGTTTCAGTCCCTTCACTGGGTGCTTCAACTTTTCACTCAAGTAGGGAGGCAAAGGAAGAGTGTGCTGTCAGTAAGACAACTGGACAGATCTTATCTCTGTGTGTTTGCAAATACCTTAGAACTGTTTCATTTATATTTTAAATGAGTCCTTTGATTTATTTCTTAGGCTCTGAACTTGCTTTGTGGCTTCAGCTTCTTAATCACAGTAAAGGTTTGATAGCCTTTAAAAACACATCTGTGGGCTGCTTAGAAAAACCGAATCAGTCATGACATCTGTAAAGCAGTCAGCACTTTAATGGACAATCCTCATGCAAAACACTTTGTGCCTTTCAGCAGAGAACTAAATAACTATTTTTTAGATGTATGTAAAAGGAGAGGTTATAAAATGCCTGATGATGTGTTCTTTGCTCATGAGGAATTTTCTAGTTCTGTGCCTGTGCTGCTGACAGCAAATCTGACCAAGGCCCTGGCCTGCAGCGGACATACCCAGGGCTGTGTGCTTTGCTCTTGGGAGACGCTGCTAACAATATTTGCCTTCATTTTTGACTGTGAAATGAAGAGTAAGGATATCTAGCTTCTACTCCTTTATCTGTACAGCAAGAGGCCCAGCTCTCATGTTACCTGCTGGGGTATGGCATGGTTGTAGAAGACAACTTCCATTTTTAAAATTTAAGCATTTTCTAACTATAATCATGTTCACTTCCAGGCTTGTTCAGGGAAATGGAGATGATTTGGCACGGGTAGTGATGGCAGCTACCCCCATTGCTTGGTTCCTAGTTGCTACTTGTTTGACAAAAATATATCTCTATTCCCTGGAAGGATGTTTTCTTCACTGTATTCCTCGCCTTGTTCTCAAGGACAGTCTCTGTATGCTGGGACAGAACAAGATGATATAACTGCTACTTTGTTGCACAGAAACATCACAGGATTATAGTCTAAGAAGAAAGTGTATTTATTATGGCATCTTTTTCATCAGTAGATGTCACAGGAATGCACAAAGAAGGTCAACACCATTATGTCTTTTGCAGATGGAGGAACTGTCTCTGTAGTTACAGCAAACAGCAAAGCTGTCTCGCCATACAGACGTTGTCTGGAACCTGCTCTGTAGCCCATAACTGAGTTTGAACTTCCATGAGAATTTATTCTTTTATATTGCACCTTTGGAGCCCACTTGACCTTTTTAAGAGATTATTTCTCCAACAGTAAATATGAAATATTATTGCAGAGATTGTTGCATCCTTTTTATTAATTACTTTTGATCTTTATTATGTAAAATGAAAGTCATTTAATTAAGCTGCTCAAATTTTCAAAATTGGCAGTATTTTTCTATCAGTGTCATAGAAGCCAGTGATCAGAAATAGTACTGCAGCATGTCAGACTTTGAGTAATTTTCTCTCTTGAAATGGATATTTACCTGAGGAAATGTAAGGATTAATTTTTCAGGTTTATCTGAGCTCTAAATGTCCAGCAGACTGAGTGGAAATACTATGGGGCAGGCAAACAATGGGAAATTGCACACCAGGCTACTCTCTGCCCATGAAGTCATGCTGAAACATGAGGCTGATACGCTTCAAGCAGCTGGAGTGTTTCAGCTTTCAACTGGTCATTTTTACACATGACTTACTTAGAAAACTGATGGCTTGTTTAGGGTTGGCTTAAGACAAAGCAGTTTAAATAAAGAGCTGGAGATGAGTAAGATTAAAAGTGCAATTGGATATAAATATGGGTGTGAGGGTTAACCATATTTGGCATTTAAAGGACATCTTGGAAGGAAAGTTAACTTTCCTTCTTCAGGGTCCAACCTAATCTTCGTTTCAAAGGTGGAACTCCCCTAAGTAGCTGCATGAACTCACTTTTACCTGGTTTACACTTTTTGTTCTTGAAAATCTGCATTTGACTTTTGGAGAAGAAAAAAGGAAACAGGAGAACTACCTGATTGTCTGGTCCCTTCTGATTCCAGTTTCTTTTCTGGGCATGTGCGGGTGTTTGTGGAGGGAAGGAAAAATGCATATAAATATAAAATACAGACTGCCAGTGGCTCCAGTCTTGGCCTTTTTAGCTTCATTCACCACCTGAAAAATGGTCTTTATTTTTTTTTCCAGTAAGCAAACCAATGTGTTAATGCATCTCTTTCTGTATGTCTCTGGGGAAATACAAACTGCCTTTCTGGAGCAATAGCAAGAGTAAGGCAATCTCTAGGACAAGCTCCTCACTCGTTGGGAGCAGGAGGCAGAGACAGGCAGGAGTAGGGAATAAATTCAGAAACTGACTCAGGGTTTCTGTGTTGTATTATGGGATTTAAACCATGAATGATTTAAACTCATAAAGTTTGAATCTCAACCCAAATCTCAGCAAACTGTATGCTGTCTTTGTCTCTTGCACATTTAAGAAAACTAGTTTGCAAGCGTGGGATCCCTTTTGTCTCTGCTTCAAGCTACTGAGGAGCCTCTACAGAACTCATCCTTGGCAAAACGTCTCGGCTATTACCAGTGCTGTTTAGGTATCGTGTTCCTGTTGCCTGCCTGTCTGCTGCCCCTTCGCCCCAGGAATGACCTGAGAGCAACTTTGATTTTAACAGTAAATGTGAAGAAGCCTGTAAGGAGAGTTGGGTACTTCAGTGAGGAAAGTGCTGTGTACGTGTAGGAGATTGTTGCATCTGAAGACTGGCAGCCGTTTCAAAAGGTTAGCAAGCAGCTCCCACTCATGCTAACAGGGAGTCTGCCAGTTTAGATATTCCTGTCCTGGCATATCTCTAAAATCATAATGACTTTTATTTAGCATTAATGTGAATGCCTTGAACATTTCTGTGGGATTTCCACTGTCAATTCAGCATTAAAGTGCCATTAAAGCAAAGTGTTACTGTAAGAAGCAGTATCTGCCAAACATTTCTCAGAAGAGCACCATGGTTTACAAGATGGGTAAGCGCTCACTCTTCTCCATTTTCGTGTAAAATCAGTGCTAAGTCTTTTTATTGATTGGACAAAACAATAGAGAAGAGAAGTGTTGGCAAGACTTTTTATGACAAGTGGCATATCAGTAGGTATTAATTTGTTGCTCATTGCACTGCAGTGTCCAAGATGAATCTTCACTGGTGTTCAGGAGAACATAATGTGATACTGCACAGGAATTAAGGGCACTTCCTATATAAAATTGCCAGATAGTTCAGACTGAAATGGTGACTCCTGGCTATAAAACTACATGGCAAAACTCTTCTAACAACTTCTAAGTGAACTGCATTTGACATTTTTATGTAAAATTGACTATATCTTTATTCTAAACTCCCTTTTCAAGAGCAGCATTAAGAGTGAGCTACAAGTTGCACTGAAAGCTCAGGGGTTAGGCTTCTATGCCACTTATGTGACTTCAGAAAGTTTTAGCTGAAAAGATCAAAATTACCAAAGAGGGCTCATGTTTCCATAGGAATCTTCTGTATTCTGCATCACAGAACCTTATCCTGAAAAAGCGGTGTAATAAATCCTAAGATCGTTTTACAGCCCTCCTCCACTCCATGTAGAGGATTTACAGCAGAAGTGGCCAACCAATAAAGACAGGAAAAAGTAAGCAATAACATCAGGGAGATCGTGAAATTGACTGAATAAATAAATCCTGCTCTCTGTTTGCAATCCTGATTTTGCAAGGTTTAAGGTCTAGTGGGACAACCCTTTCCAGCCTTGCTCTGCCTTGTTTTAAAATAAAAAATGGAATATCCCACCCCATAACAGCCCTAATGAGATGTGACAAAAGTGTGGGCTGACAGCAAACAAGACGTGGAATTTTAATAAGGAGTGTTTAGGCAGAAAAAATTGGGACTTGTTAAAATCATTTCCTTTCAGTTAGAGATAGGAAATTATAAGATTTCTTAACTTGAAATGGGAAATTTGAGAGAGGATGGCTGCACAGAGACCTCTGAATGACCCAAGTGAGATGCTTGCCTTGCCTGGCTTGTAGAGCTGAGACAGATTTGCCCAGCTCAGGCTGGAAGTTTGAACTCTGGATCTCCCTCATCCTAGCTTTTGGCTAATTAGGTAAACTGGTCTTTCTCTTTTCTACTGGGGAAAAGGTTTGGAAAATTTCTTTTAATTCCAGCTGTGGGAAGGGAGTGTTTGGAAATCTTAGTTTTGTGAGACAGGAAATCCTTTTCTTCCCTACCTGTAAGTTCCTCATGGGCTTGCTCTCTGCTGAGCAGATATATTGTGAGGGGTGGAATGGGAATATCAGACAAAAGAGCCTCTCATGTTTTTGATAGCTCTGGAGACTTCATGTTTTCTACCAGAGGAAGAGTACTAAATGGGATTCTTTTCTCATGCCACGACAGCATTCCCAAGGAAGATTCATGATTGGACTATGTTCCTAGGCATTATAAATCAAAGCTAATGGCAGAGATACGTTGATGGCTTGAAGTAAGTGGAAAAATAAACAGGTCAATGCAAAGGCCTAGGGCTGAGAAGACATAAATATAAAATTTACACCCCCCACCATACCCCCAAAGAAGGTGGCTGACTTACAGTTCTAAAAACCATCACTTAATTAAACAGGAAAAAAGACTGTTATACATGATCTTTGCTCAAGTGATGGGAAAGTTGAAATCTGGGACAACACAAAACCTGTGTGAAGCTTTTGAAAAAGCAAAATTTCTGTATTTCATGAAAAACAGAGATATGTAACATGAAATGCTAATTTTGAAAGAGCATTAGGCTTTTTCTGGGGAAACATCAGAAGACATAAAAATCTTTGTCAATATCAGATTAGAATGAAACATTAAAAAAAAAGAGAAAAGTTTATATTGTCTCATGGGGTTGGGCTGCAAGAGCTGAATGCCTCTATTTGGCCTTGATAATTGTTCTTTTATCCTTTGTGCAGTGTTGGTATGTTTTCACCCACAGCCTGCTGCCTGTGTCCCGTCCTCTCAACTGCCAGCCACCCTGACTCAGTTCTCAGCTTTGTTCTCCTTTATGACTCAATCACAGACTGTAAAATCTCTGCTGAGGCTGTGATTCATCACCTGAATGCACTCCCTTTAAAATAAAGTATCTTTTTTGTGATAGAGGAAAGATAAAAAAAATGATTTTTCAAAGTAATTCCCGAGGCATTTTTCAGTCTAGATATCCTTCCTTCTCATTTGTTTTTTCTTTTATCTAAAGCTATATAACAATCTTTAAAAATATAAGGAATATGTAAAACACTAATGGTTATATAAGACGCAAAATAATACTCCCAGAAGTAAATAAAAAAAATTAATTCCAAGTGGTTGTTGGCACCAGTCTGTTTTGCTGTTCAATGTCACACTGTTTCTGATTTCACTTATATTGACATGTGTAACAGCAGCTTCTCTGAGAGGAATTGAGTTATTCTGAGGTGCAATTGCCACAGGTGAGATGAGAGTTAGGATGTTGGTACAGATGGGAATGTGCTTTATTTGCCTCATCTGTAATGGAAGGTGGGCTTGCTCTGTTCCTCTGCTCTTTTGGATGCCTTTAGAAGACTCTGCTCTTTTGTTAGTGCTTGTGAATGAGTGTTATCTGGATTTTGTTGTCAAGATTTCCCGGATAATGAATAAAGATGGCAGAAGATAGATCTTCTACACAGCAGTTTTCTTTTGGAGAATGCTGATCCCAGATGATTTAGTACAGTCTGAACGTGAATGTGAAAAAAAAATTAGTGATAGCCCTTCATTTTGTGAACCTTCTTGTTTCTTTCCTGGTGGTACTCATGGGATGTCTTCCTCCTAGTCAACTGAGAAAAACTGTTAAGATAGGAAGTTTTTAACATGTTGTCTGCCTACATGAGGTATTCTGTGGGTTTTGTAACTAGGTACAGTCTTGCTTTTCACCAATGAGAAGGTCTGCTACTATGTCCTCATGAGCATTGTAAATCATCTAAGACACTTCATGAAAAGGAATTTCCTGGAACACAGAGAAGCTGACTCTTCCAGCCTTGACAGTGCTACCTTGTCCAATGTGTGCCAAAGCTGGGTGCCAGCCACCCTGTAACCTTTATTGTGACACTTCCAGTGCAATGCAGAGGATGCCACAAGGATGCAGAGCTGGTCTGCTTTTCTCCTGCCTCTTTGGACACTCATTTTCCCCACTTTTGTTGTCTAGATGTATGGCATGGTTCAGTTCAAAGGCATTTCCTAGAATAATGCTTGTGGTAGTGCTGGACTGAAAACATCTGTGTGTGGGGAAGGTGGTTGTACACAAAGAAGCAAGGAATACATGCACAGGTTTTTCTCGTTCACAGATTGCTTTCCTGAATCTCCCAGTGGAGATTACCTATGGTTGTGCTGTTCTTTGATTTCTTCAGCTGAGGAGGTTGCTTGTGAGTTGAATGAGAAAGGTGAGCTCAGTGTAGGAAGGAGGGAGAGAGGAAATTCTGTTTGTGGAGCTCTGAACCACTGCATGCTTTCTCCTGCTCCGCTATATTGCCTGTCTTTAGTAACGGGGGACTTTATTGCCCCTTTATTGCCTAGAGATGCAGGTGCATCCTAGAGCTGGATTGAGTCCAGTGAGCTGTGCACCTTTTTGGAAAACCTGTAGCCTTTTCCCAATGGCCTCTTTGACACTAATGAGAATTTTAGTGAAATAAACTTGCTTAAATAGTCTAAGTTCTCCTGGGTTTTTGGTTTGGAGCTTTTGTTTTGTTTGTTGCTTTTTTTTTTCTTTTTTGGAAAGTAATTTAAGGACGGTGACCTAAAGAAGTTGAAGTTTCCTCTTCAGGAACTGAATGTGTGGCACTACAGTGGTAAATAATTCATGTAACATGAGAGGTATCCCCAGTTCTTTCAAATTGTTCACACCCTGTGAAATTGGAATGCCATTACTAAAGCTGTCAGAAATGGCTGGGTTCAGCACATGTGTTTCACCTGCTGAGGCTGGCCCGTAAATGTTATCATTTATGGATAGGCTCCAAAAGACAATGGAAGGCATGGAATTAAGATAGCCTTATATAGACCTGGCAGTTTTCTGTGTAGATATATAGATAGGTAGATTCTAATTCTGAGAGTTGTGTGTTTTGGGAAACCATTTTGCTAGACTTGGGAAATGGGTTCTCTATTCTCAGCTGGCCTCCATTTCTATGTTTTATCTTAGTAAGTCCATTACACCTCTTGACTTACCTGTAAAAGGAGGAATGGTGATTTTTCTTTTTATTAGGTACTGTGAGATCTAGGATTGAAAAGCCTTTGAGGAATTTTCCTCTTGAGATTTTAAAATAAGCTTTTTCTTAAACAGAAACAACTGCCTCCGTGAAGAAAAAAATGTTCTTGATTTTACTGTTCTTTAATCTGACACCCCAGAACAGTATCACAGATATTTTTGTTCCAAGTAATTATGTTTGTGTGTTTTGTGTATCATTTATGTTTACAAAGGCATTAGTGGAAGGAGCAGGCTTTTCTGTCCTTGCAGTGATAGCGTGATAGCAAATTGTGCTCGCTTCTGCAAAACCTGACACTGGCAGGCAGCCTGACATTTCTGAGAGGCATGTCCTGACAGAGCCCTGCTGAAGTCAAGCAGAGCCAGGACCATGAACTATCCACCGAGAAACTGCCTGAAAATCAGGGTGAACTGCCACTTCTCCAAGCTTTTCATATGGCATGAAGCACCTGGCATCTGCCTTCCCTGCCTCTCCCTCTGTCAGGGGCATGGGAATGACCTGGGAAGGAGGGCTGCAGCAGCAGCAGGGGTGGTGGGAGTCATATGGCTTGGGACAGGAGAATGTTTCCTGTTTCTCTACTATTATTAATACTATCACTGTTGAAATTTTATTCTGACCAGCCCTAACATTTATGTGAAATAAAACTGACTGTATACACCTGGCAGCTGTAATGGAGCCACTAACCAGATACCACCATGGCAGCAGCAGTCCGTTATGAATGAGAGAGCTTTTCTGATGGCCCTGAAAGGTACTGAGGTGTCGATATCATCTTGTACTCTTTCCAGGTGCAGTACTTTAGGAATTAATCTGCCAGGAATTACAGTAGTATTAGAGGGTGGGAATTTAATTACAATATTGATTATACATATGTATTTATACACTGCACAAATAGAAAAGCAGCTGCAAGGGAACCTGGAGTGAGCAGTTTCTCTCGCTGTTTACAAGGCTGCTGGGTGGTTGGAATGATTGATTACCTTACAGTAACCTTTCTGTGTTCCAGAGAGCATACGCTGTGTATGGAGAAATGACTGTTCCCTTAGGGAGGGCAGAGCTTGTAATGCAAATGTCAAATAATTTTTATATTAGAAACTAAATAAAAGGCCTCAGTGACTTTTATTAGTAGCTTCTTTAATGAATTCACTGTCCTTTGAACCCAAACAATTTCAGCTTTAAGCACAAACACCCCAAACTACATTTATAATCTCTGAGAGCATTACCTTCTGGATTTGTTAGACTTGAAACTATGATTTTGGTTCTTATTTAATCTCTATCAGACTAAAAAGCTTCCTTTTCAAGAAACACAAGCAAAGGAGGAGAAATAGTTCCTTAAAGTAAAAGATTTCTTAAAAAAATATTTTTGAGCTATTTATTGACTTGAAAACATACAATGAGTTTATTATTTTACTGCTGGAAAATTGTCAAGGAGAGAATGAACTACAAATGATATAGATTATATATCACACTGTATAATGAAGACAGCAAACAGTCTACTGGAAAATATTTTATAGACTACTTTATATAATGGAAACTTCACAGCAGTCTAACAGAAACCAGCTACTATGTCTCCTAATATGAATTCTACCAGAGATTTAAATTAAGGTTTGAACACTGGTGTTTTACAGTCTATCAGTCTTGGTAATGATTACACCTGCCTGCATAGACTAATTTTGAAACTCTATTATAATTCAGAATTAACCTACTATAAAAACTCAGCAGAGATTTCGTGGGGTTTTCTCCTTTTTCTTTGCTACATGATCAGATCTTCTGGACCCTGCCTTGGACTTTGTTCTTTGCTTCTTTTCTGTGGCTTGTGATGACCAGTTTATCGTGTATTTTGATACTTGTTTTTCTGTTCTATTATGAGGAAGCTGTTGCAAATTTTTGATTTATTAAGATACTATTTAAAGGTGGCAGGCAAAAATACACTCTTTAGATTTAGCATGTGTGAAACCCTTAGAATTTGGGTGGAAACATATTCCCACTGAAATAATCAGGAATGTTAATACAGGTCAGGCTGGATGGAGCTCTGAGCAACCTGGTCTAGTGAAAGGTGGCCCTGCCCATGGCAGGGGGCCTGGAATTAGGTGATCTTTTGGGTCCCTTCCAACCAAAACCATTCTATGACTCTACTGGCTTGACTGGGACTAGGATCATTATCTTTTTGTGATTTTTTTTTTTTTCACTGTCCCCATACAGTGAACCAGTTTTCACTTAAATGTGTGTTCCATGGCGTTCTTAGAGTTTCTGATCTTTGGTATACCCTGCCGTTTTTTTTGTTGTTTTTTTTTCTCCCCCAGGCCTTACTCAAGGAATGTTGTTCTTATTGCAAGTTTCTACTCTCTGTTTCGTTGTGGGTCTAGCTACACTGTATTTCGTGAATACAGTTGTTGGAATGAATTCTGCTTTCTCTTCACTCTGTGTGAACTGGTGTTACTGAAGATATTTTTGAGTGTTAATAAGAACTTGACTTTGTGCAAAACTGTAGCCCAGAAAGGGAACTCACAAGAGCAATGTCATTTGTTTTCACTCTTTTCTGTTTTATGGCCACATTTTGTGGCAGTATTCTGCTTCCCTTACTGGCAAAATGCAGCATGGAAAGAATTTGGGTTTTAATAAAAAGGGTTAAAGAAACCCTTGTGGCTATGTTTCCTGATTCTTGACAGTCATGAGACCTCTTTGCTTAAATCCATGTAGACACACTAATGCATCTTGTATTTGCCATAACACTGAGATCGCTGGACGTGTTGGCTCCAAAGGTCTATAAGAATCTTTATATTAGCTTTAATTGTCAGGAAGGGAAAAATTGGCCCTAATAGACTGAAGAGTGAATTCTGGCTTGGTAGATCTTGCTCCAGTAAGACAGCTCTGAATAGAGAGATATGATGTTTCTTTATTTGACTGTCCTCTCAAGCAAGTGCTGTCGCTGCCCTTCCCTCCTATGCTGGGTGGGACCGAGTTGTTCGGGCTGATCAGGAAGAGGAGCAGCACCAATGTGCAGATAGGCTGTTCCTTGCCAGTGCTCTGGAGAAGTTTTGCATATCCTGTGGTGGTTACTGGGGGGTTCGTAAAAGGAAGCAATGGAAATTTCTGCCCAGGCTAGAACTCTGATCCCAAAAGTCATCTTCCTTCCCACTGAGAGCTCAGAAACAAGGTTTTCGGTCAACACATGTTAAAAATACAGCTCCTTCACATACTGTCTGAATTGACACAGCTGCTTGAAAACTGACTGCTGAAGAGATTTGAAGCACTTTGTGACAGTCTGAGAAAACCTGGCATTCATCCTGACCTGACAGCCCCAGGGGTGGTCTTACCATTTCTGATAGGTCTTTCTAGTAAATGCTCTCTAGCCAGCCTGCTGATAATATTGGAAAGCTCTGAATGCGATGCATCAAGTCAATTAAATGTAACACATCTTTGAGAACTACTCAGATATTAAATTCTCTTAAATAACACCAATGTTTTGGTTGTGCTATTTATAAAAACTAATGAGAACTTGAAAAGACAGGGATTAAAAAGAATTATTTGCCTATTGGCAATTCCCAAGGCTAATTTGCTTCATGAGATGGAAATGTATATACCCAGGAAAGCTTTAATATACATCTATAGTTAATAACATCTAAGTTATTAAAAAAATCAGGCCATTAAATCCACTGGCATGGACAGCTGCAGTGTACTGACGTTTCTTGAATCACCTTTCTTTTTAAACCCCACTTGCAAGACTGCCTGTAGCACTCTCAGTGATCAGAAGGTAGGATGTTGCCTGGGCTTATAGGACCCAGTATAGCCCAGTTGGGTGCACCATTACGTGTTTTCTCTGGTGGCTTCTGCTCTGTGGCGTTTTTTTTTGTCAGCCCCTCAGTGAAGGTAGGTAGCATTCCTGACAGAAATGGCAGGCTCTCCTCTGGCCATTCAGTGTGGGCAAGAGTGGGGTCTTGGAAGTAGGATCTGTGGTTGCTTTAGGAGGCTAGAAAAGATGGAGCAAGACTTGGAAGGCACAACATATGTCCTTTGCTACAGGCTGAAATTTCTAGTAGCTTTCTCCATGTTGTGGATCAAAAAGGTTATGAGGTTTGGAAAAAGCATTTCACTAGGTGGACCTATGAAGAGGACCCTGTGGAACCGGCAAGCGACATAAAACTTACTACCTTCCCCTGAGAGATGTAGTATCCGACTTTCTTCAAAACATAAGATTTACCACTCCCGGGAGTGGTATTGGACTTTCATGAATGTTTCCTTATCATTAATGAGTGTTTGGTGTTTGGGTGTTACAGGTTTTCTCATGTTGCGGTCATTGGTTATGGTTGTTCATGTTTCGTCATCATGGCGGTTCCCCTTGTTTTTTCCCCTCACGGTTCTCCATCTTGTCTTCTTTCCCCTCACACTTTTCCTGCCACTTTCCCAGTTTTCCTGGCAGTGTCCTGAACCCTGTTCGGTTATGGGTTCTTTGTGGAGCCGTTCCCCATTGGCTATCCAGTTGCCTAGTTACAAGCTCCACCCCCAGGTTCTGTCCAGTCCCACTTCTGCAACCATCCCTTGTTTCTAGAACCCTCCCTCAGACCCTTTATAAGCCATTTCCCCCCATAAACTCTGCCCCTTTTGAGCCCACAGTCTCCTCTTGTTCGTGTGATCATTGGGGTCTCCAGTCAACGGCTCTGCAAATTGGCGCCTGAAAAGGGACCCTATCTAGCTGTCTTCACTGTGTGTAAGAAGCTGCAGGGTCTGTCATGGCTTAGGTGGAGGTCTGGTGGAGGACCCTCCATTCCAGCGAGTCATCCACAGTTCAGTGTGTGGGTTGTCAGCCTCCCGCTGGACGAGGTAGGTCAGCAACTGCGTAGTCACGTTCACCTTTTTCCCAGTCCAGCAAATTCGATTTTGTGAAATTTGGCAGTCATGGGATCCTTACTCACAAAAAGGCAAAAGGAAGAATATGCTTGTCTTAAGGGTTTTATTTACTCTCATGGTCACCCTTTGGACAAAAAATCATTCAAGGCATTAATCAAATGGATGGATAAGAATAATTGTGCGGTGCCCCATCACATTAATTATGATGAATGGGATTTATTGGGATGTAGACATTGGGAATCGCTGAAAAATCATGATCCTCTCGCCTCCCAAGCTGTCATTTCATGGACGCTAATATTGCAATTAATTCAGGAACAGCAAAGGTCTCAGTTAAAGGGAAAGAGTGCTAAGGAAAAGAACAGGGACTGTGGCTGAAATGTGCGCATTCCATTGGGTCAAGATTCAGGGGCAGAAATGGTGTTGGAAGATCCCATTAATCATGCTCTGAATGAGTCAGCAAAAATCCCCTCACAAAGCCCACAAGATGGTGGATTGCACCCTCGTAGTCCTCCTCTCCCTTAGTCAGCACCTCAAAACAGCTGCTTTTCCTGCCCTTTTGAGGGTGGCACTGAGGCCTCTTGTTCTACCTGATGGGCACTTCACACAAAATGGCGGTGCCAACCCTCCTTTGGCTGTACCTCAAAATGGCCGCCCTCAAGTACAACAACATGGCGGTGCCCATGATGTTTGTGAGGCTGTACGGCAAAATGGTGGCCTCCCTGTGTGTGTGTGTGGTCATTGGGGTCTCCAGTCAATGGCTCTGCATCTCCACGTAATAAACGTGCAGCTGTGTGCTCTTAAACTGCAGGGTGACAGGAAGGGACAAGGAGCTAGTGAATTGAACTAAATGCTGGTTACTGGTTATATTATCAACATGGTTAACTGTAAAAAGGTCTTGAGATAAAGGGAAAAATATATTCAGGTGCAGAGAGAGAGAAAGAAAAAGACAAACGTGGTTCAAGAATTGAATGAACATGAGGAAGATGAATTGGAGATTATAATTAGAAAGCAAAGGAGCAGGCAGGTTTTCCAGCCTCAGTGGGAAAAGATGATTGACCTGAGCAGCAGGAGAAAAGAAGAGGAAATATTGCTGACAGCTAAAATGCAGAGCTATTACTTGAGACTGACCTCTAAAGGAGAGCAAGAGAGGAACTAAAAAAAATCCCACCCAGTGAAACCTGCAGTGTTCATGCTGGAGTAAGGGAAGCCAAAGAAACAACATTTGAAAGTTAGAGGACATGAAGCAAAATTACTAAGGTTACTACATGCATGTTATTTCGTGTGTCACACTGACATACATTTGTAATGCTTGTATTTCATTCCTTGTGTTTATCAGAGTTGTCAAAACACACTTTACAGTATTTGGTAAAGATGATGAAGATGCAAGATGAGAATAGTAAGGCAAGACAGATGGCTGACAGCTATCTAGGGCTTCCTCCTCCCATACTTATTTTTCCCTTTTTTTGCTTGGCAAATCAGTGCATGAGGAGGATTTGTTCAAGGAAAATCTTGTGGTCACAAGTTATTTCATTCCTCCAAAATACCTTTCGGTGATAAATAATACAGTGTTATGTTTTCTTGAAAATGTAAAGTAAAGGGTCAGCTCTTCAGCTAGGGCAGACAAGAATCATGCTGTAAAATCATGCTGGACAAAATGCTTCTTTCCTGATGCCTGAAGTACCCCTGGGAATCCTCAGAGCTCTCTGTAACCTCTGATTTAGTAGTGTAAAATGGTGTGACTTTTCTGAAGAATGAGGCTGAGTGATTTAACCCACACCATCACAGCCTTGTTACATGGGGTCGAAGGCTGAGTGCACAGCTGGATATGAGCTGGTTTGCCATTCTGGGAGCTTGGGTAGCCGCAGTTGTACCCTGATCCTGGGCTGGGTGGTATTGTCCACCATGCATGCAGCCCTTGCCCCTCTCTCTCTCTCTGTGGATTTCTGCCCTTTGTACCTAATATGGACTATTTTTCAGCTATTTTTAGTTTGTTGTTCTGCCTTCCCCCCCCCCCCCGCC